>VUQG01006210.1:22271-55665 GCA_015106755.1 Etia nguti | reverse complement strand
TAGCAGTCATTTCTCCAGAGACTAATGAAAACCACGTCCCGGGTAGTCTGATCCCGCACTTGAGCCGAGCGGCTGGCGAGGCGACCCGCAGGTGTGTCCGCAACAAGATGATTCAATATGACAACCGTGCAATCAGAAGGGATGCAGGGGGAGGCTGACCCCGGGTCAGTGTCTGCTGTCAAAGCTCATCGTGTATAACCAGAGGACTGTGGAGGAACTCCAACACCGAGGTGCTTCTTCATCCTCATATTCTTGTTCTGATAACCTAATCAGTGGATTTATTCTCACAATGTTTGCTGATTAGAATGCTCAAAACTGCTCATGATACTCATTACACAGACATATACTTTTTTTAGACTTACAAACACTCTGTTAACTCACTGAAGTTTCACATCCCTGTGAAAGAGCCGTAACTTTCAATAACAATCGGATGTACTTGCTTCAATTTCAAGTAACGCTTAGAAGAAATGAAATGTGGTCGGACATGACAGAAAACAAGACAATAAAAATGATACATATAGATGAAATTACGCACGCACAGGAGTGTTTGGCGTAGCGGTGGGAAGCTCCAGTCAAGTATGATAAACCACAAAGCGCTCTGAGAGACCCCACACTGAAGTGGAGACAGAGTGCAGCCTGCATAACTCTTGGACCACCCAGCTTCTGCCTCAGACCACAGTCCTCGACTCTGAACCAGGTCGCTGTACTAGCTCTGCTCCCGCTTTTTCTGCTCACCGGGCAATAATCAATCAAGCAAAATAGCGATTTTTGGGAATTTTTTGACAGTTTAACAGAGAAACGTAGTTAGGAAGCAGAGAGAAAGCAAGGGAGGACACACAGCAAATGGCTGCACACTGGACTCAAACCTGGGCCACTGCATGTCAGTTGTAACTGTATGGGCGCCTGCTCAACCAGTGGGCTAAACTGGTGCCCAACTTTAAGTGTCTTAATGGCAAAACAGGCTCCCTCAAACCACCAGAACTGCTGATTACACTCTCCTCCCTTTTAGTCATGCCAACTACATGCATGGCATATAGTTCCAATTTGACCCCAAGTGGGATGAAATCCCCACAGGAGGAATGACTTCATATTTTCTGATGCTATTGAAGCACTTTTGGCTGCTTTTCTGTACAAACTCTTTTCTTTAAATTCAGAAAATACTAAATTAATCAGATTTAGATGAGATTTTTGACTTTGCTCATTAAGTATTATCTTTAAAGAGTTTTGCACTTAAATTAGGTGGGGGGTATGTTCTTGAGTTAAAAAAAAGTGTAATATGAAAGGAGTGTGAGATTTACTTTTTACACTTATTTTGAATGCTAACATTGTGTGTTTTTTAAAAAACCTTTTGATAGGTGCTACTTTTTAGAACAAGCAAAAGAAAACTGGCTCCTTTGAACACAGATGCACACATGTAGATAGTGCAGGGATCACTCCTGTTTCACTGGAAGATGCATCAACGTGGCCGCCATGTTTGACAGGGAATGCAGCTTTCCGTAATGCATATATGTCTACCGAGGCCACAAGTCATCATTATTTTCTCAGTTTCAACTTTTTTTCAGTCCACCATTGCATATTTATAATAATATGGTTTCCATACCAAAATACTAGCAGCAACCATGGCAGTTCTAAAAAAATAATGTTTAACATGGTTCCATCCAATCATCAGTTTTCCTAACTGCTTAGTCAACTTTGAGTCACATGGGGGCTGGAGCCTATCCTAGATGATATCTCATGTGGCCCTGGGAGAGATCGCACACTTGCACTTTCACATCTACAGCCAATTTAGCCTAACGTGCATGTTTTTGGACTGGGGAGGAAGCCAGATTACCCAGAGAGAACCCACACAGTCACAGGGAGAGTATGCAAAGCCAGGCAGCAGGTTCAAACCCTAAACCTTCTTGGTGTGAGGTGAGAAACTGCCACCCACTGCTCCACCATACTGCTTAACATTTGGCAGGAATTTAACCAATCTGCTTGTCGGTAATATTCTGCCAAAAAAAAGTTTGTAAAATATAAAAATTGACCTTACAAATATCGTCATTACAAAGAGAGGCCTGTGAATGTCAGACATGAAATGAAAGCTGCAGAAGACTCTCCTCCCCAGTTGTCTATTATCTTATGGGGTCTGTAGACGTAATATACACAGCACAGATATAACAAATGAGCTTATTTCCAAAATGTAAAATCATTCCTTTAATTTTAAAAATACTGGACCGATGCTCATCTGTGAAATTTAGCTCATTCCTTTAACAAGCACATCAGTTTTGACATAAAGCTCTGAGATAAAAATACATACCTGCAGAAATTGGGTGAACTCTGTGTAGCTGAGGTTCTTGTTCCTTTCATGGCCAAAGTGTAGCCTGATGAACTCACAGTCCCAGTTGAAGGGAATGTGGTGATGGACTGTAGTCTGGCTGAAGATGTCACGTACATTCTCTGGAAGAGAGAGACCCGAGTGAGCGGTAACAAAAGACAGAAGCAAAAACCTGCAAGATGCAGCTGTAATGTGCATCTCGCGTGCTCATTCCCTTTGCAGAGAACCCAGTTAAAGGAGATGAAAGAGTCAGTTTGGATGGCAATCTGAAGAGGCTGTTACATTTTGAGGGTCGTGAGTCCTTCCAGGAAATTTTCTGTATAAGCTCTACTCTCAATTTCAGCTGCCTTTATGGAGGCCTATTGCACAGAAAGAGCACGACAGCAGCTTCTTTGTAAGACTCTCTTGGTTTAAGACAGACTGGATTCATGTCGGATGGAGCTGGGTATAATGTGATGTTTCACACAGCTCATTGCAGTGGCCCAGAGATGAGACCTTAAAAAGTCCCACTGCTAGCATATTCAATACTCTAAAGAAGAAGCCCCAAAAGCACTGCTACTCCCACATTTATTGACTATACATGCTTACACACAAAAGAGAGCTTCTACAGTGTTAAATGATCCCCACCCCAGTAGTTTCTTAGTGTTTTTCATCATTATGTCATCAATGTTTTCTTTCAACAAGAAGCACTTTAAATTCCTTTCATTATCTACATCAGATCTACATCTTAAGTCAGACATAGGTATAATAATATTATCCAGTTTAAATTATCCTCTGTGCTGGTCTGTGCTGAGACACTGACATTAACTACCATGTACATACCAAATGAGATGTTCCCTGTACCAGTCTTGTCAAACAGCTGAAAGGCAACTATGAACAGGGCATCGGGGGCACATAGAACTGCTTCAAAGGCCAGAAACTCCTGGAAAGAGATCAATCTGTTTGGAGAAGAAAGGAAAAAAATGGATGAAAGATAAATGGATCTTCAACATCTGTCTGTGATCAGGACACAGAGAGATGTTGAGGACAACTAGGCAAAAAAAACATTAAAGGTATTAATAAATACGTTTTATAGCCGAGCTTCAGTTTTCATTCTTAGCAACAACACAAACTAGTCAATGAAATAATGTTACTAACACTGTTCATACATTGATACATACACACGCATACATATCTATCTCTCTATAGATATAGATAGATATCCTTTATTTATCAGTGAAGAAAGGAAAAGTTTTGACAGGTTGTTGATGTACTGAAGCAACAACAAAAAAAAGAAAGAAAAAAAAAGGAGATCTAAGCATGACAAACTCTTCATGGCAACCTTCATCGCACGACTTGTTCTTACTCACCCATCTTTGGTGGTGTCAGCCACTCCAGCTATCAGCTCCACAGTTTTGGGATTGTGTTGAGGCTGTGTATGCAGACCCAGGTAACTCTGCACAAAGTCCTTGGGGGTCATGTAATGCTCTCCTTCCTGCACCACGCTGGCATACTGCAAAGGAGAAACAGACAAGCTATAAACAAGACCCAGTGTGGATCCATATGTGCATTTAGTCGGAGAACCAGTAAAGCTGAAATTTTACTGTGTGCATAAAAAGAGGAAGATGTGGACATTTTCCTTGTCTCTGTAACAATAAGATGCATCCCGCTTCCTGTAACAGCATAAAGGAATCTAAGTTTATCGGCCCTATAGAGCATTTTAAACATATATATATATAAAGCTTTGCCACAGCCCATAATGACAGGCAGCATGGAAAAAGCATCTCTGAGCTTTGTCATCTCTTGACTTCATTCTAGCCATGAATCTCATTCTCATACAAAAGACATGTTGCTACACACATAACAGACAATGATGCATGCCGTGCCACTAAAATTGCAAAGAAAAAAAAGAAGAAGAAAAAAAAGAAGTGTTATTGTGTGAGAGGAACACTGTATTACAATGATTTACCCCTTACTCATTCAGAGCAACGCAGCTGACAGCCCCTCTCTTTTTCAGGAACACCCTGTTCCCACTCACACACTTGCACACACTCAACCCTGGAAGCTGCTGTACAATCTGCTGGCTGCTGAGCAGCTCCAGTGGCCTCCGTGTGAGGGGTTCAAGGCCTTTCTCAGGGGCTCCTTGGGGATGGGAAAATGTTTGTTTCACTTTGTCCACCCAAACTCATCCCACCAGTCAGGGACTTGAACAGGCCCGCTTATCCAAAGTCTTAAATGAGCAGGATACATTTTTCTATCATGTTCTATCGTGTTTTCTCATGTACAGTGGTGTGAAATGTGCTGTGTCACTGTATACCATGTAGAGATTTATTTGAGCGTGAAAATCTATGGATGCTATGTGTTTTGGGGGTATATGGTGTTACAAGGCCCATCTACACACAAGCCTAATGAGGAGGGTTGCTTTGGTATTCCGGTCTCGAGGCGATACTACTGGGCAGCCAATGTGAGAGGCCTTGTTTTTTGGAAGTAATAAAGATATGTCCCCCTGTGGGTACTCCGTGAGACCTCAGCTGTTAAAAAAATACCCCTTTCCTATCTGTTGTTCTCCAGTTGTGTAGTCAGAGACAAATTAGTTCAACAAAACTTTATGTTTAAAAAGTCTGCACAAATACCAACTCAGACAAAAGTAGCCTGCAAGGCTTCTAGTATCTCCTTACATGACCCAGTATGGCATAACCATCCTTTTAAACCTAGTCAGCTGAATATGGCATATTCAGCCTGGAGAGCAAAAGATACTGCAACTCTGACAGTTTGCATCCTTCCAAATTTACTTTTTTTTCATTACCTTCAAATTAGACACACTTAATATCCAAGTTTGGTCAGCAGCTTGTTAACAGAGTTTTGGGAAGAAGCAATATTCCTTATTCATAAGTGTTCCATCAGCACATGGTAGTTTGATTTAGTACGAGGTGATGCATAGACTGCATTACTCCAAAACCAAAGTGAACCTCATCTTTCCATCAGTATCCTCTCCATGCAACAGTGGCTCTCCCCAACTTTCCCCAGAGACATTAAACCTAACCACAACTCGGATGCTCTATAGAAATTCCCGAGCTTCCATTTGACATGCAGATTGAAGCTCTAGGAATGATGATTGCCAAGAAACTGTAGCGGCAAAGATTGAAAAATTGTCCAAAATTTAAAAAAAAAATAAAAAAATGAAGTGGTGTAAATCATTGCCGTTTCATGATATACCATTCTAACCTTCAAATCGACTTGCAATTAATAAAATGCACATAAAAGAGCCTTGTGTTGCAAATGCGTTTTACTCCACTCTGCTTACGCAAAGCATGCAACGCAGTGCCGTGCTGAACGTGAGATCTGGGTCACGCTCTAAGACATAAGGTCATTTTTAGAGCCCGGGTTGGTTTTCACGTTGGAGCAGAGATAGCTCTGGGAACACAAGCACCACATGAACTGGCAACAGAAAGGCCACACTCATGGGCCCGAGCCAAGCTCAGACAGAGAGAGTACGACATGAACCGGGCTGAGAGTGTGGGAGGAGACCTCCACGCCAAGTGTTTTCAGGACAATTCAACGCACTCTGCTGAATTAATCTTTTTAAGTGAAAATATTAATTCCGAGCAATTTATTGCCACATTTCTCCATCACATGATTGTGTATCTATTCACCCGCGCAGTAGGCCTCAAGTAGTTCTTAATCAAATTATACAGGCAGTCAAAATGAGCTTCTAGTAATTAACTCTTCCACCTGAATATGCAATACAAATTACGCAGCCCTGTTCTAGCAGGGTGAAGAGATGTTCAGGGACCATAAGGTGACTTAAGAAGTTGACACTCCAAACAAGACCTGTTGGGGGTAAACAAACTAACACCCTAATGCTGGGAATTGGTTGTCTCGGAAGAACGAAGAGGAATTCTTTGAGTTTTAAAGATAAAAAAATAAAATAAAAAACATGCACACTCTGCACATGCAGAAAGTTAAAGCCAAGGACGATTCTCTGTAGTAGCTGATCCATAATTAGTCAGAGTATTTATGTGACCTTTACAGAGCTGCGTGTCCCTGTGGACGCCACAGAAACTACTCACTCACTGCACCATGCCAGCAGGCTTTTTAATGTATTTGTTTGATTTTATACAGTTGGTATTAAAAACAGTTTTATTCCTGTGAGCAAACCTTACCTTCAGAAAAACAGTCTTCAAGTCTTGGGGGTCTGCCCTTTTGGTTGATTGCACCTGTAACACACAAGTCGGAATTTGCTATGAAAAGCAGTTGAAAAACTGACCATCGCACGTTAATGCCTGCAGTTTTTGGAGCTCCAGCAGGCAACTCTACCATCAATAAAGCTGAGGTTCAGTCTGTCACAGTTTAGCTTTGATTTTTTTCCCCCCCTTTTTACGCATCGATCACAGACCACTAACAGCAACAGCCTGGCACTGCATATGGAAGTAGCCGTGCTGCGATCCTTTCAGACAGCAAAGTCCCATCAAATCTCCCAGACCCAGAAAGAAAGCAGCAGAGAAAAAGAAATTACAGCTGTCTCTCCGAGGCCGGGAGAGATGCGCCTGTGTAAAGATGCAGAGCTTAAATAAAAGGGGGGGAGGACACCGCTGCGTTTCAGACTGAGGATTTGAACCCAAGCGTCCTCGCAGACCAGCCGTCCTCGGCATCCGACAGCGCAAAGCTCGCGGTCGTTTTATTGCCTTTAAAAATTATTATCTGATAAGAAATATTGACGGAGTCACCTTGACCGCCATGCTGGATGTGACGTCAGCCGCAGTGGACTAGCGCAGGCGCTGGGCATCGGGATGACAGCGGAGGTCCGAGACAGCGCACTATTTTTAGCCAGATTGTTGTCCTTTTGCTGTGAACAAGGCGCAGCTGAGATGGACGCTCCGGACAGAGACACTTGGTCAGCAGATGTGTTACAGCATTTCCGGTCTGCAGGGGGTCAAGTGAGGACACGCTGTACTGTGTGGTAGCCCTGCACATAACAAACAGCAGGACAAAGAGGTGAAAGGAGCAAATGTGAATAAGTCACTAATAAACCGGGAGAGAGTATCTTATTTTAAAAAATGCATGATTTATTTACTTATTGGAAAAATCATTTAATGAAATGAAAAATGTCCAAAAGAATTTTCCATAGTTCAATTCTAATAATAGTCTGCGAAGTTTGCGATAATATAAAATAAAGAGAGAGAACCGTTTTGGCTAAAGTGATCCTATATGCTTAAAACTTCCACGTAAAAATACAGTTTCAGACATCAGCTATCATATTTGTGTGGAGCCATCGTAAAATTAATAAATAAAAATAAATAAATAAAAATTACACCCCACGTCATTTCTAAGGTTTTATATGTCAGGACATAAAACATATTCAAAACCAGGACTTAGAATTAAGTAAATGTAACCTTATCAGTCTCTCACATCACTGAAGAACATTGCTTCAGTTTACTGTTTTTATGCACAGCTCTCTTAGATCCCACCAAAGCTTTTCAGTCAGGTTGGGATCTGGAGTCTGGGCCATTGCAGCACTATGACTCTTTTTCAGTCATTCTGTTGTAAAATTTCTGCTTTGATTGTTGTCCTGCTGGATGATCCAGTTTTGTCCGAGCTTTACCTGTCAAACACTTAGCCTCACCTTTGACTCTAGAATACTTTGGTGTACAGAGGTGAACTCAGTGACTGCTCTATAGGTCCTCTGGCTGAAAAATGAGCCCAGATCATCACTCCTCCATTGTGCTTGACAGTACGAGGTGTCAATAGGCTATGTTTGGTTTGTGACAAACACGGTGCTCTGCATTATTAACATCTTGACTTTGGTCTTGTCTGTCCAAAATACATTTTACCAGAAGTTTTTCAGATGCAGCATTTCAAACCTAAGCGGTGCTGCCATGGTCTTTTTAGAGAAAACCCACCAACCCTTCCAAGCAAGCCATACTCAAGGCATTTTATGCTGTAACATAAAGACCCTGTCGTATTAGAGAGAAAACTCCAACAATGACATGATTGCCTATGAACTCAAATAAGATGACAGTGGGAAGGAAAAACCCCCTTTTAACAGGAAGAAACATCTGGCAGAACAAGGCTGAGGGATGGGCAGCCATCTGCCTGGGGGTGAGGAGATGTTGGTGGAACCACATCAAAAGTAATCCAGCAGACACTAATGAAACCACATTTCACTTATTGTTGGTTCTTCTTCAGTTCCAACAATATTTAATACATCCTGAACTGTTATTGGTGGTCGGCCAACAGTTGTGTATAGTCTAGCTCATTGGGACTCTCAGGGTAAAACATCTGGCAAACATGTTTTACTGTAACATGAATAATTTTAGCAGCTCTAGTTAGGCTGCCTCCTCCAGCTCCCTCAGAGATAAGAGAGCTGGTAGCTAGTAGTTGGGTTCGAGGTCCTTCTTTGGACTCGACTTGGACTCGGACAAAAATGCAGGTTCAGAAAGGTTGTTCCTCACTGGTTTATAGGTTGAGTAGGTTTTGTTTTTCTATAATGTTACTCAGTGTAACAGTAAATTTTTAAAGTGTAGTCTTTAGCTGTAATTGTGACACACAATTGTGGTGCTGTTATAATTCTTCTTCTGGCTGCTTCCTTTAGGGGTCGCTGCAACAGGTAATCTGATCATCTATCACACCAACCCTCTACATGTCCTCCTTCACTACATCCATAAACCATCTCTGTGGTCTTCCATGGGTACTATTTTAACTGATCTTTTTAATTTGAATATATTTATCCATTTCCTAATGATAATGTGTCAGTCCTGGTGCTACTGACATAGCAACAGCACAGATAGTCTTTCATAGGCTTGAGTGTTTGAAAGGACCAGAGACTACCATGACCAGGTTTACTGAGAACCTATACATATGCAAGAAGCCCTTTGCTTTCAGCTTCTGTTTTTCCTGGTTTTAAGGTCTATGATAAGGTTTATTTAGTTTTGAAAAAGGGGTTTTTTCCACATAAAGGACTGGTGGATTTCCGTGTGCAACAGGGAAATGCAGTTGAATACAACATTTCCCTAAAGTTACTGATGCAGTATTTTATCCAAGTGCTATGGCCTTGAAAAGCAACACCAGTTTGCAGTCCCTAAAGCAAGACTTGACAGTTTATAGTTCTAAGGTTTTAATTGCATTTAATTAGGAATGACAAGAGAAACGTGGATGGGATTGGTGGGACTGGAGAGAAGAATTAGTGCAGGCCAAACTGTGAGTCATCGATTGCTTAATAGTCCAGATCAGTATTCAGTATGGAAGACGCAAGGAGAACACAAGGGGGGAGCCACTGGTCAGGTTTCTGTGGGAGTTCAGCACAACTGGAGGGTGAACAAGCAGGTGAGTCAGAGAGGTGAGTGTTTGGCCAGAATCTTCCAGACGAAATAGACCAGTTTTGTGGAAACAGGTAAGTGAGCCTTGGAGGGAGTGTGCTCTTCAGTTGTACAAGAATGACTGGAAAACAAGACAGTAAGGATGTAAGCACTGTGTAAACTCAGGGGAGCACTAAAACCATGAAGGAGCCTGATTACTGCTCTGAAATACACAACAATCTGGCAGAGACGGAATGCTGGAGCTGGTCCTGAAATTCAGTTAGATGATGAGTCTGATACAGCAGGAACAGCAGGTGAAGCCCAGGCAAGTCCAGTCCATCCATAAACTGAAGAGCAGTGTTAGAACAGCGGAAAACTACTACATAGTTTAGTCAGTGTTCCTATGATTTTGTGCTTAGTCATAGTTATAACATATCAAGAAATGTACATTGTCATATTTTTGTTGAAGTGCAGTCAAAATATAAAACTAATGTGCCAACTGGACTTTGTTTCTGAGGAAAACTATGGCTTTTAATGTTTTGCTCGAAGACCTGCCAGGGTTTAAACTACCAAGCTTACAGCATGGCCATATCACTTTATTATCTGAGCTAGTTTTGCTAACTCTCTTGCACCACTGCCACACCATTAACAGAGCCAATTCAAATGCAAACTGTTGAATTCAGTAGTAAATGTGTACAAGAGGAATTCCTGCACAAAACCCTTTTAATACTGCAATATTATATTTCCTCCCTTCCTCCACTGCGAGGATGTCTCCAAAAAAAGGGGAAAAAAAGTCCAAACGACTGTAGTTTGAGGTTCAGAGATCAAGCAGCATGTATTGCCTCCATGCAGACACAATTTGTTACCTAAGGATTGTAAAAGGTATAGTATTGTTCAGGAAAAGGATAATCTAGTGCTGATAGTGTGGTAGAGGTAAAATTACAGTGGCTTAAACATGACTGGGTAGGTCATTCATTGGTGCACCTGGAGGACAGAATAGCTTAGGCTGGGATGATAGCGCAACATTACCTGGGCTCAGAGGGATGTTCAGAATTGCACTTTCCCCTAGAGAGTAAATATCTGTTTATTTTATTGAGATATCACAGTAGTCTAACCTAACCACTTTCTTTATTCTCACCAACTTCACCGTCCAAATATGTCAGACTTTTATCCAAAATGTGCTGTTTGTCCCACATTTGTATGACAGTAATCAGCTGTGCATGTGGTGTGGGATGATTTCCCCTCAGGCTTTCATTTTACTGGATTTTTTTTATTTTTTGAAGAAGAAAGAAAATGTGAAACTAGACATTTAAGTTAAACACAGCAAATTACTGCCTTGACTCAGTAAAAAATGCCTTTAACTGGGTGTTTAAGTCCACTGCATCAAGCCAATACAATATAATGAAAAGGGCAGATTAAAATATGGCTTTGATATATTATTTTACTCTTATTTCACATGACAAATGTAACTCTATTTTAGCAATACATTCTTTTGTTTTTTTCCTTAGTCATAATACATTTAGATAGATATTTAGATGTTGAAATATCAACATCTAATTCTGTTTATATGTCATCACATAACACATCTAAACCACTTAAAATTCAGTATTAAGATTTGTGACTGATCTGAGTGGGAAATTGTATAGGTGAAAGTCAAAACTGTCTGGTCAATAAACCTCATTCTTGTCATTTAAATCATATCTTGCCTCTTAGAGTAATGCAGCTTTAATATCATACTTGCATAATTGGAGTTAGTGATGATAAAGTTAGGCTACCTTCATTCATTATCATCATTTGCTAAATTTTAAGGATATGTGACATAACTACTTATCATTTGTATTTCTCCGGTATTTATTCAAGGTACAATCATGTGAAAAAGAAAAGAATACCCCCATTATACAATAGCTTGTAGAAACAGCTACATAAGCAATAATTTTCTGCTAAAGGTAAGTAACAACACATCAGTGTCGATGAATGTGATCCACTCTTCTTGGTTAGTGGTTAGTGGGCAGATGTTTTTGCACAGCTCTCTTAAATTCCTGTTACAGCATTTCAATCAGTGGACTTTTACTGGATCACTGCAACTTGCAAATTTCCTGCTGTACTTGGGATTATTGTCCTGTTGCATGACCTCACGTTTAACTGTAGAATACTTTGGCATACAGAGTTGTGCATGGTTGACTCAATGACTGCAAGGTGCCCAGGTCCTAGGGCTGCAAAACAAGCCCAAATCGTCACCACTCCACCACTTTACCTGACAGTTGGTATGAGGTCTTTAAACTCATATGTGTTTGGTTTTAGCCAAATGTGGTGCTGTGCATTATGGCCAAACATCTTATGTTTAACATTTACCATACTAACTGAGGCCTGTACAGTCTGAGATGGAGCTCTTGGGTTTTCTGCAGTTTTTCTGAGAATTGCAAAGTCTGAAATTGGGGTGAATTTAATAGAATGTCCACTCCTGGGAAGTGAGTTAACACACACATGAATGCTTCAGTCCAGCAAAATACCAAAACTTCTATTTTTATAGGGATGGACACACTTGCTGATCAAGTTTGTCAAGTGTTTATGAAAAAAGGGGCTATGAGAAATTATAATACTGTGTAGTATGTTAATAGCTAAAAAACAGAAAGGTGTTCCATTAAGAAAAAAATACAGATAATCACTTTGATGAAACGATGAAAAGAAAGTTACAACCGGAATGTAACTCAATTCAGTTTTGTTTTTTTTGTTTTTTAATTTGACGTGTAGTGATGTAATCTCCTCTTTTTTTAACTTTTAGTTTCATTCTGTTTTTAGATATTCTGTTTTAAATCTTGTAATAACTTATAATACATTGTTGATTTTTTGTGAAAGGAGAACTTCAAATACTTTAATTTCTTTTAGACTTTACTAAAAAAAAATAAATCCACATCCTGTTGTCACGGAAACACGCGAACCCGGAAGTCCTCCTAATTCCGCGGGTCTTTTGGGACAACACTGCTACGTACAACACAGTGTGCAGAAATGGCGGGTAAGGTCGCTAAGCGTTTTAAGGTTGGGTTTCCCTGTCTTTGTGTTAATGCTGTTCACTGTCAGGTGGACTTCAGTGCTGCTTAAAGCTCGCTAGAGTTGTAAACCAGCTCGCTATGTCTTCGAAAACATAACGTTAGATTTCGGAGGCAGCAGCTGGCCTGTTTGCTAACGTTAGCACCCCGTTATCAAGCTGATAACGTTTGCATGTTGGTGTGCTATTGTAAGGCATTGATTTCAGGTTGAATATAGGCTTTGAATGGAGGGATGGTGCGCATATAATGTTAGTTTAGACCGTTTCATGTAACGTAGAGTAGCTGACCAGGTGTTTATACTCTGTTTACGTGCCTTTATGTAACATCTTGACACATATTTTCAACTAAGAGACTGGCATGCTTATTTTATAGGACCACACTAGTAGCTCATCCTCTCGGAGCACAGGAGCTATAGTTTTACATCGTGGTAAATCTCTGCTTGTCCATGGGTGGCACAGCTACAGTTCAGTTAGGTACAAGTTGGGCTTTAGGCGGGGTCGTAAATAGCTGTTGTTGTTTGCAACAATAAGGTTCTTTGTGGCAGGTGAGGTCGTTCACATCATCAGTCATAAACTGGAGCAGTGGGTCTCTAATGGTCAGCCTTATTCTGCCAACTAGACATTATTATAACTGCAAAAAAGTAATGAATGAAATTTAAATTTACTACATTAGTACACATCAGTGGCCCTTATTCAAAGTGGTGAGGAGCTAAAAGCTGTCACTTTTTGACTATGATGTTTACAGACATTATGATACGTAGTGAGAGTAGGGAGCAGGGGAGGAGAGGCTGGAGAGATGGAGGTATGCTGTGGAGAAAAGAGGAATGAAAGTCAGTACAGCAAATCAGACAGAATACGTGTGTATGAATGAGAGTTAGATGGATTGGAAGGAGTAGAAGGCGGATGAGTTTAAATGCTTACGATCAACCCCGCAAAGCAAGAGATTGTACAAGAGAGGTAGAGATGAGTGTTTGGGGTGATTGTGGCAGGAGGAGGTTGGAGAGGCAAGACTGAGATGGTCTGGACATTTGGAGGAGGGATAGTGGATACATTGGAAAAAAGATGTTGAAAATGTAGCTGCCAGGCAAGGAGATAAAGAGGAAGACAGAGTAAGTTTATGGATGTAGTGAAGGAGGACATGCAGTGGATTTGTGTGACAGAGTTGGTGTCAGGTGATGAGATTGAGTCAGATGATCCACTGTGGCAACACCTAAGCAGCCGAAAGAAAAAGGAGTTCTTTCATCTGACAATATAACATCTGAGGCTGTGTATGTTGAAATTTTGCCTTATTCTTTGATGTGCCTTGAGAGGAAAAAATCCCCAAAAAGTAGTTACAAGAAAATGATGATGTATGTTATATTTGTAGTAGTAGTAGTAGTAGCCAGTGCTGCAGGAGTATAAATAAGTTTTCATACCAGAGGCACTTATGGCTTGAGTCAGCTGTGTGATAGAAATAAAATAGTGCAGCCAGAAACCAGTCAATCAGCTCTTCAGCACGGCAGTAAAAAACAAAAAAAACATTTGGTTTCCTAACCTTTTTGAAAAAAGCATTATATGTTCATTTAATTATCAAAATGGATTCAGACTCTATTCTCAGGGTGAAATGGAACAACTCTTAACATACTTTGTTTCCCCTGCGTTGCCCCAGATGTAAACACCATGGAAAAGAAACTGGCTGAGTACAAATGTGACACCAATGAAGCTATATCCTTGAAGCTGGGTAGGTTTTGTTTTTTCGTCATTTCCCATGTTGTATTAATGAATAAATGCGTGTATACAGTTCCAACATTTTGTGGTACTTTTTCCTAATTTCTCACTTTAATTGAACATGTTTTTTTTTTCCCCCTACACTCAGTTCGCTTTCCAGAGGATGTTGATGACGATGGCACCACATTCCACCCCGAGTACAGCCACCAAGTCTTTGGAGACGAGTGAGTGTTTATAATGATACAAACATAATGTTGTCATGTTTAAAAAATGCAGTTTTCTGTATGCATAAAAACAGAATTAGACAGATATGGCAAAAATGTTGCTTCACTATAGATGCATACAAATATTAAAAGTCACACATTGGAGCTCCAAGAGACAGACACCTTAATGGTAGTTATTAAGTCTGTTCAAAAAGGCCCTCTTATCACTCAGGTGTTATGTCAGTATACAGTTTAGTAAAATAAAACTACGGGGCTCATTACTTGTAGCAGTTTGACTACAAATTTTGTTTTCCAATAAACATTTCCGTCAGCTTGTCTTTCTTTGGCTATAAAGCCTAGTGTTCCTTTAGGGTTCCTGCGTTGACTTTATAAAGATGTATTCAAAACATTAACAGTAATTGGCCTCCTTAAGAAAACATATTCATGAATCTTTACTTAAGACACAGTAAACAGCCAATACAGACTGGTAGTGGTTACTGTCTGCTTACATTTTGTGATTTAAGCAATATTTACAAGTGGTATGAATTCGGAGATTAATCTTACAAATGCAGCATTATGAGGAGGAAATTATGGATGATTTTAGGCTACCAAGTTTATTTAATAGCAGCACCCAAATTAAACTCACCTTCACAATCTTTTGAACAAGTAATGCTTTCACAGAAGTTATCTGTGATATAATGGCTTGTAACTGTTTACTGCTGTTTGAGCTGAATGGTGGCTGGTTGATCTCTAACCCCGAGTCTGCAAGAAATCAGTAATTTTTTAGATGTATAGTTAGGTTGTATAATAAGCATGATGCTGGAGTTCTGAAGCCGATGATGATACCAGTTTTTAGGGAGTCCAAAATTCAGATAATGTGCTACATATACTGCACTCAGTGGTCAGAGTATCATAAATAAAGAAGTTGAAGCTGCTCTTTTGAGCCCATAGATGTTTTCAATTGGATTAAGAACTTCTGAACCCTCCAAGGAGGTCTCCAGACCTTCACCAACCTACTGCCAAACTCTCCAGACTCTTTCATGTCTGTCACATATGCCCAGTATGAACCTGATGTCATCTGTGACGAGAAGGGGAGGCACCAGTGGCAGACCAGCCATTTCTGGTGTTCTCTTGCTAATGCTGCACAGCGCTGAACTGTGAGCACAGGTCCTACCAAAGAACGTTGGGCCGTCTTGTCACTGTCCCAGTTTCTATTTCTGACACTTTGTTCTGCTGCACGCAAAGGAGCAGATAACAGTCCCTTCTACAGGCCTTACCAGCTCTCCTCTTGTAGCAGCCTGTCTCCTCCACTTATGCATGGAGGTGCCATCCTGGTGAAGCTGAACTGCCTCTGCAACATGAATGGACTGCCGGTACCATCTCATGCAAGTAGTGACAAGGACACCAGGAAAAAGAAAAACTAGAGAGAAATCAAACAGGTTGGCTTAGAAGAGAGCCGCGGTTTGTGGCCACCACCTGGAAAACCATTCCCCTTTTTGGGGGTTGTCTTGTTGTTGCCTCTCCGGTTCCTTCAGCTTGCACTGATTTAGCTGAAATGGATTCACAATCATTTCTGCTTCATAACTGGACAGATCAATCTCCCTGAAGTTTAACAGAGTTTGTGTTACACTGTGATTAAGTGTTCCAATAATATTTTTTTGAGCAGTGTAAACTGTCTGCCTCCCTAGAATTGATTTGTTCAAAGCTCTGCAAGCTGTGGCGAGATCAGATCTACTAAAACTATATCCCAGTTTATTTAAAACTGACACACTTTGCTGTTGTGGTTCTAGGAGTCATAATAACTTTGCCTTTTAACCACTTTTCAAAGTAAATATTTTTACAAGAGTCATATCGCACGCTTGTCTCTCAGTCTGACTGGAAGCAAACACAGTGGTGGCCTGAAGCAAATCACAGCTCATGGTAGTTGAGAGACATTGTTTGTCTGGGACAAGCAACCAGTCAATCACAGGGCATAGAGACAGAAAACCATTAAAGCTTGTATTCACACCAATGGGCATTTTTTATTTGCTAGTTAACCCAGCGTTTGTGGAAGAAGCTGGTGTGCCTGAGGAAACCCGTGCAAGCAGAGGGAGAATACACGACATCTACACAGACAGGCCTTAACCAGTAGTGGGTCTGAATCCAGGAGAGAGGCTGCTAAACACCAGATAACAAAGTTGCAAGTTTATAACCCTGCTAAACATTAGGACCAGTGTCTACATCATGACTGTAGAATAAAACAATATAAAAGCTGTGCACTATAACAAATTAATTCATATGTCAGTATGACAAGAGAAATATCGTGCAGTATAAAACTTTAGTGCTCGGCCTCCCTCCTAATGTGCGAGTGCTGGAGATACCTTCTAAAATTGAGCTCCTGTACCATTATACCACTGGTCATGAAGCGGTGGCTCTAAAGCTCTGGTTTCCCATCTCCAGTAGCTCTCTGTGGCTTTGACAAAAAGCTCAGTAGAGGTGGCTAGCATGGAAGTACACCTTTGTATGGAGTCTACATCAAAAGTTCAGGAAAGGGAACATTGTAAGAACTACAGCAGAACAAACACAGTGTTAAGAACTGGATCCATCCATTTGCTTGTTCATGGTTGTGAGAGTGCTGGAGCCTATTCTAGCTGACATAGGGTGGGAGACAGCTACCCTCTGGAAGACGGATCAGAAGAAATGGATCTGATCTACAACTTCACTACTGCTGCTAGTTTTACAGCAGCTCAGGAGATGTTATTGGACTAAGACATTTCACAGATGGTGAAAAGTTTCGGAGCATCTAATCTCAGACTTCACAAGCTGCACTAAAGCTCCGTGTATACCTTAAAAGACTGAGCCATAAAAGTGGCAGTAAACTTTACCAGACATCCAGTCTTATATGCTATATGTATTAATCAATATCAAAGTGGGCTACTTTTATGATGTTTAATTTGCAAAAACACAGCAGGACTCAGAGTGCCTTGGTATTTTTATGGACACGCCAATTCAAAGTCAGCCTGTATACATGTCCACGTCACAGTGGTTTTCCTTTGTTGATAATAAGAATGATAAATAGTTCAGTCATTTCAGAAATGCAACAAAGCATGCTATTATTGATGTTAAATGTTATGACAATGCAATATTGAAGTACCAGTTAATCATAAATGGCCCACTGCAGAGTTGTCACATAGCTAAAGATTTGAATCATTTACACCTATTAGTAATGTTGATAGGCTAATTTATTTTAAAAGGCTGTGGCATCTTCATTATAAGACTCAAATGTGTCTCCATACAGATTCTTTGTGTTTTGGTTCCAAATTTAAGTTTTAATAGTAAAGGTTGCTGAGCCTTGCACTATGAGAAGGGTGTCCAGGCTTTTCTTTGTCAGGGTTTATGAAGTGTGATTCGGTCTGATAAGTGGACCTGGAGTGCATGAGTTACTCCACATTCAAACTGCCCACACTAGTGGTTTGATTAAGGACTTTTACCTGCATTTTAAGGTAACCCCCCAGTTTTAGTCAGTTTACTGATTTTATTAATTACTAGCAGAAAACTTTGCTGTTGCTTCATTGACAGAAAGTTTTAGGAATAATATACGTGATCCTTTTACGTGATCCTTCCTGATGGACAGCACACTGTGACGTTTACAGTGTCGGATTCACCGAAAGGAACATAATGTGCGAACATAAATGATAATTGGTCTTGCATGTTATTGTAGAGCTGCGAAATTACTGTAATGTGATGCACAAAAGAGGCACTGAACCGGAGCAACACTGCATTATTGGCAGTGACACCTGTGTCGGCGCATAGACTTACAGTAGCACGTCGTTAACGTTTCTAAATTGCATTTCCAAATTAGTCAAAACTAGGATTGGTTATTTTTGCACTTGCTGCAATCAGCTCAAAGGGAACTCTGTAATTGGGGCATTAATTATTTCGGCAAGCGTAATTGCTAGTAAACCTTAATCACAGTTGCATAATGATGAATCTATTTTGTCATAAACTGCCAGTGATATAACGATGAAAGAAACAATGCAGCACAGCGAAATAAGTGACCTGTGATAAGCATTTATTATAAACTCCAGGTGTATATTTGTTTTTATGTAATGGGAATAATCAGATGTTTGTTATTGTCCCTCTGAACATTACACAAAGCAGTGTTTTTTACAAATCACTGCCCGGCTTTTTGTAATCTTGTTTGGATTTTTAGTAATTTCAGTCACTTTCTGTGCAGTGAGGTCGCTTTTGGCTACAAAGGTCTTCAGATCCAACTCTTCTACGCTGCGGGGAACCTGAGTACCCTCTTCAAAGTGAAATATACCTCAAAAGTCACAGAGACGTTCGACTGCGTGGAGGTAAGTCATTTCTTTATTCTGTTCTTTTATCATACTTGCATCAACCTCTTTGTTCTGTTATCGTGGGGACAATAGACGATAGATACCCGTTTTCTGCTCACTGTTTATCACTATCAGAGTCCGCCAGTATAAACATAAACATAAAAATAATACTCGAATATCAAGAAAAGATGACAAAACTTTGCCTCCTGCTGAAAAGTAGTGTTTTTATTTCCAAAAGCTGCTCTATTGTGCTTTTAATAAGGCTTATTATGTAAAACCAGAATTGTCTAGCCCGAGGGTGGATTTTTCACTTAGTCATTTATTGTGTAAGTGTTGTTGAGTCATGACGCCTGCATCAACACAGTCCTGTTTGTTTATTTATTTATTTTTTGTTACAACGTTTCTACACGCTAAATATCATGTTGTTTTTATTAGGAACTAGACAGCTGCTAAATGTTTGAATTTTATTCATCAAGTCGCAGATAATCAATGAGAAACTCATGTTACCCTGTGTCTGTGTAAGAATACGCTTGTCTGGTACAAGTTGCATGAATGCAGTCCAGCCATACGGATGTAATACACACCACTGTATACAAAAATGTGACAACATCTAGTAACAATTACCCAGAGCTGTTTTTAATGTCCAAATCAAGTCAGCTCAGTATACTGAACCAAAACTGAGGGGGGGGTTTTGTCCAGTGTACCAAACGCTATTTTCAGCTTAATTCAGCTCAAGTGTACAAACAAGCTAACTGAACTAATGAAAGTCTAGTATGGAGGTGATAAATCCATGTCTCACACACACACACAATTTTGTAACTGAATTAAAAACAAGGTGCGAATGTTCAGGAGAGACAAGATCCAATCACAACTAATTGAGTTGTGTGGAAAGGCGGGACAAGTTTGGAATTGATCCAATCAGAAGTAATCTTGCCAATCTTACCCACATGTTTTGGACCTGCCCTGCCTTGGCAAATGTTTGGGAGGAGGTTTCCTGCACTCTGAACAAGGCTACTGGCCTGTAACTGGCTCTCAACCCCTACTTGCTCTCTTTGGTACAGTAGGTGAGGATGCCGGGTGATGTCCTTTGGTTCCCTCCTAGCTAGGCGTGCCATTTTGATGAGGTGGAAGGCCGCTGCCCCGCCCACCAATGTTCAGTGGCTTGCTGATCTTATGTCGTGTCTCAGTCTTGAAAAGATCCACTGCTCCATCCAGAACCAAAAGGGCACATTTGATAAAAATCTGGGGTCTTTACAAAACAACCACACTGAGGCCCTTTGGAGTCTCTGTTCAGGTCCAAATGAACTCCATAGTGGTTTGTTAAAGGCGAGAACATGATCTGACAATACTTCACTCACGATACAATATTACTGCGATTTTTA
Organism: Etia nguti; assembly: GCA_015106755.1. NCBI lineage: Eukaryota > Metazoa > Chordata > Actinopteri > Cichliformes > Cichlidae > Etia > Etia nguti. Next base: position 35,417 of record VUQG01006210.1, on the reverse strand, counting down.
AAATTTTGCGGTACCCGGAGTATTGCAGTAATTATCTTTTTTCGGCTGCAAATTACATCCTCAAAGTTAAACTTTGTCCATGTCTGTTTTAGTCAATAAGATTAAGTCATCTTAATTATTTTTTATTTTTTGCTTCAAAATGAAAGTGTCAAGCATACAGCACTGTCACTAAAGCCTGCCATAAATGTTGCCATAAGACAGTCAGGCTTATGATTGCAGTCTGTGATTGAAAATGCTACACATTGCAAATTACATGCAATCTGTTTCTGATAATCATTTCTAATCGTCAAGCTAAGCGTGTTGAAGAGAATCTCAGTTGAGCTGATTTAATATGAGTTTTCTCAGCTAGCGTTATCTTAGGGCGGTGGTGAGATAAGCCCTCTTGTTCAGAGCATTTTAATATATTGGATAAAATATATGGTATCGTTGTATCCAATACAATATGTACAGGCAAGATTTTGTGATACTATGCTGTTTTGATTTTCTTTTCTTTGCGCCTACCCCAGACACATCTGGCCTATAAGCAGGCTGAACGTTGTCACGTGGTTTCTATTGATGCATTTTGGTTTTCATGGAGTTTGCTTTGAGTTTCATCTGTGTGAAAAGAAACCAAACTACAGGAAAAAGTTTACAAACTCGGGTCATGCAATACGAATAAATAATTAAAGCTGTGCTTACAGTTTGATCGGTCCTTTCAGGCTGCGTAAATGGTTAACAGTAACAGTTACCTGATAAGATGCATTACTTAACTTACAGTTGTAGCTCATATGCAAAAAAATGTAAAAAGAAATATAAAAAGCCTCTGTGCATAAGGCTTTCACTGGGTCAATTTATGACCAGCTAGGCTTGCAGTCCACTGATGGAAACTCTGATGATGAAGAAGAGGAAAGCGTTGCTAGCCAGCCTTCCCCTTAGTTTATAGAAATGGAAAAAAATTCAAGTTTAGTGACGAGTGATTTGAGAGTAGCGATTACTCTTTGTGGTTAAAAACAATTTTAGGAAATGTGTACCAAGTAAACCGCACTCTGGGGCAAAGGTGTGTGTGACACACGGAAAAACGGGGACATCGTGACGAACAACAGCTGAATTTTTATTTGAACAAAACTAGATAATGTCATCAAACTCAAACTGATTCTTTCAGTTCCACTCTGAATCCACTTTGGTAAACAGTAGAAAACTGTGTAAAAGATCTGAAGCGCCCGCGATGCATTTTTGTTAATCTGAGGGGGGGGGCACATGTATTGTATTTTTGACAGTAGTTTTGCGAATGTTAGATTCGATACCCCGTGTCATGTATAATTTGTGTGTTTTGAAATAACAGCAGGTGACGGGAAAAGCGTAATGGAACAGGATTTTATTTTATTTGTCAAAACATATCAAAAAAACAGCTCAACATATCAAAGTATGGCACAAAAGATGTCCTTATTAATCTGAACTTTTTAACAAATCAGGCTGTAATTTTCATAGACTAACACGAGGCAGCTTCCCTGAGGCGTTTCCTCCCTAATTGTGCGATCGATTACACTTTAAGGGAAGCAGATAAACCTAAGGCGCTCTAACGGAGGGACCTCAGAGCCTCTCCCGGGGGGGAGAGTGTGACATTATTCCAGTTGGAGATCTCCTGTTTTGTTAGACTAAATCTCGTCACACCACAGTCCCCTGTGTGTCTGCACTAATCCCACTCCTCCCTCTGAAGAGAATGGTTGTATAAGCAGGGGTCCAACACGAGGCATTGATTTTTAGAGCTTTCTGTAATGGAATCAGCAGGGGGAGTAATGTGACCCGGTTGGATGTATCGTACACGTATTTGTAGGAGTGAATTATTGCTCGAGTTATTGACAGTTGAGCTCCTTCAGGCCGAATGTGTGTAAACGTATCAAAAAAGGAGATGCTTGTTTTATCTAACGACGGCTGCTGATGACTTTGTAGTTCATTTTAACGCTCGTCTGCTTAGTATGTAAAGTTTCCTGCCTTTTTCTTTTTTCCTTTTTTTTTTTTTTAAATTGCCAGTCAGAGTTATTTACATATGAACAGCCAGTATTTGGACAAAAGCGGACAGTAAAGCGAAATGCTTGTACTGGGTTCTCTTCTTCCTCTGAGACTTCACAAAAGGCCACTGGCAGCTTTGAATATTTCCTCACGCTGTCAAACATGCAAAATGAATACCAGAATTAGCAAGGGCCCCTACTGAGGTCAAATGATTCAACTGGGGGACATCTGTCTTGTCTGCAAGCAGCAGGGGGGCTTCGCTACTGGACAATGTGGCCTTCAACTGGTGGTAGTGGAAGTGCTGGTATAACTTAGTTTTGGTGTGTCTGTGCATGCGGTTAAATTATAAATAACCTCATATGGAATATACAGACATGATTTCTTTCATCTCAGGCAAATCCCCCCCCCCCCAAAAAAAAGGCAACCAATTAACTGTTTTTAAACGTAAAAGACCGCCATTACCTGTTGTTGTTTTTTTTGGTTTTTTTAAAGCCGATATTCAGACGTGAAATGTGATGGCAGTGTGTGTGCCTCTACTTGGTGTTGACCCCTGAGTGTTCACCTTGTTAAGGGTTTGAGTGCAGCTGGTGTAGAGGCAGAGTGCGAGGGGAGCAGCAGAGTTCAGGCTGCATCTGAAGAGTGTTTGTCTCTGAGTGCGTGTGGACGGTCGGGGTGCGGTGCAGCTGGTGAGAAACGAGGGGAGGCAGAGATGGAGTTGATGCAGCTGCCACGCTGATACAAGACTCTGATCAAAACTCACCTTTCTCCCCTTTAAATCAGTCCAAATCCCCCCCCAAATATACTGCTGGACTTTTCCCAGAAGAAAAACAAATGTAGTGCCAGATCTTTATTCCACGCGGGCTGGTAACTGGAGGAAATCGCTGAATACCTCTAATAGTTTTATATTAGCCTCATAATCCACGTTAATGTGTAATGCTTTGACTGTAAACAGAAAAATGACTGCAAATGTTCAGCGTGGCACGGACTTAGGATTGGATTAAAGAGATGGAATAATGCCGACACAACAAATTAGGTGGTTTGTGCTCCCTTTGTGCTTCTTGTTAGAAATCAAAGACATTAACAAAATGCTCTAAAAGAACATTATTAAGTTATATTCATGCCAAACTAAAGCATCTATTCTGGAAGGCTGTGCAATTTAGTGTCTAGTATGTAAGAGAGTGGCCGGGACAAAGAGACTTGTTTGTCCATGGCCTTTTAAGTGTGGTCCTTGTTCCCTAGAAATGTGGCTGAACAATTACAATGGCTAAGAGGCATTCAGCTGCAGGTGCATTACTTCCAGTTAGATATTAGCTGATGTCTGAAAGGGGGGAATTAGCAGTATGTTGTATTAGCCTTTTGTAGTGCATTTTGCTCAGACCTTCTTCATTTCCCAGTTTTCAATGCTGAGCAGCAAGGGTCTCTGTGCTGAAATAATGCCCATCACACATGTAAATGGTGTGAAAGGGCTGCTTAGCAAAGTGTTCTCATGTCAATCCTTGTGGAAATGGATACAATGCAAACATTACAGCTGAACTAACCACACGTTGCACTGAGTAAAAAGTCCAAGGGTAGGACCTCTTTGTCTCGGAGGCTCTTTGAAAACGCAGGGGCAAATTCATTTGATTGGGTTCACTTGGCAGGATTAGAGGAGAGGCCTCTATTATGGATGCCCAAAGGTTTGTTAAGTTGAGATCAATTCATAAGATTTTATTTCCCAGTGAGAAGCAGAAATGCGTTTATTGTGGCAACTTCATCACATATTCATGGTTTAACATAAGTAGTAAATGTACTGATTTAAGTGGGCTTTTCATCGTGGAGGGGCAGGAGGGAGGAGGGTGCTGCTGTGGTCTCTGCTCAGCTGACAGTTTTAATTGCCTAATGGTTTTCTTTTCATTGGCGCCAAACACGTATGCTCCTGGTTGGAGTTTGCAGGAAATTTTTCACTCTTTTTCAGCGACAAAAATGACCACTCGGAAAAGTCCCCTTGGATCAAACTCTTAACGTGTTTGTAGAAGTCAACTTTTTCCTGAAGTTTTATGAGTATTCAGCTACATAAACGACACCACTCTGGTTTAACGCCGAAAAGAAAAAAAAGTATAAATACTGGGAAGATGCAGAGATAGGCGAGATTATCTGGGTGTTGAATCACTAAATGGGTTCACCTTGTGTTTTATTGTTTTTGGGTTTTGTTTTTTTTTTTCCAGGCTGATGACGTCGAGGGGAAAATTCGGGAAATCATTCCTGCTGGGTTCACCTGCAACACCGATGACTTCATCTCACTGCTGGAGAAGGAGGCCAATTTCAAGCCCTTTGGCACCCTGCTTCACACGTACACGATCCACAGTGAGGAGGCCGGAGAACTCACGTACCAGATTCACAAGGTGGGGGACCAAAACAATCATCAAAGCAAACCCATAAAGCCTTTTAGGTTTTAAAATCAGCTTTAGCGTTGACGTGTCTGTACGATCTGGTGGTTAGTTTTGCATCATGGCGATGCAGATGAGATTTAAACCCTCTTATTTTTGCTGCATTCGCCCAAACAGGCTGACGTTACCTGCCCGGGATTCCGGGAGTACCACGAGCGCTTGCAGACCTTCCTCATGTGGTTCATAGAGACTGCCAGTTTCATTGACGCAGACGACGATCGTTGGGATTTCTTTCTTGTGTGAGTGCCCTCCTTAATTGACATCAACCCCCCGCACACACACGCATGCACGCACACACACAGAGCTCTACCCCGCAGCCTTTATTGTGTCATTGAAAAACAAAGCCCCCCTTTGAGGCGCTTGTGACCAATTACCATGCCAGTTTGATTATATTTCCCCCCGGTAGGAGAATTGTTGATCAGGCAAGAGCTTCCTTTGTGTCAGAAGGCCTTTTCAAATTTTTCAGGGGCAAGGGCTGAATTGAATACTGTTGTCTTTTGAAATACTGAACAATGTCTTAACAGTAAAAAGAGCCTCTGCCAGTGTTTTCTTTACCCTGGCACCTATTAATGGTTACAATGGGGAAAATGGGCTGAAGTGAGTTTGAGGAGCTCAGTCCGTCCTCCAACCTCTTCTCTTCCTCTAAGTTGCAGTACTCCAATTAAGTGCATAATGTATTCAGGTTGCAGCAGGTGTACCAATCGGGGCGCTGGCTGCTCCAACGTGCTGATGTCAGGGGGGTCAGGGGTGGGCACGGGAACAGAGAGGCTAAAATGGACACTGCATGGGAGTGTGCCTGTAATTGACCTGTTTTCCTTTGTGTTTTATCTGCAGATTTGAAAAGTACAATAAAGATGGGGAGACTCTCTACGCAACTGTTGGCTACATGACAGTTTATAATTACTACGTATACCCAGACAAAACCCGACCACGTGTAAGGTAATTGCCGGGGCAGCACGTGCCTTCCCATTCTTTTGTGCGAGAAAGGAGTGGAAAATTATACATTTCTTTATCCTCTTCCCAAAGAGCCCAAATTACTGGCTTATATAGCCAACTATTCAACCAGATTTTGTTTCAGTACCAAACCAGGGTGATTTGTATCTGAAAACAACTTTATAGATAAGCTTTTGATTTGATTTGATTTGTTGCATTGATGGATCCGTGTATTATTTTCTCCTTTCAATCAAAGCGAATCTGCTCCTGCTGAGAAAAACAACAAATTCTGAAGAAACCTGTTTTCCTTTCTTTCTTTCTTTCTTTTTTTTTGGCATTTATATTTGTGTCTGTGTCTGACCTTTAACTAAACAGCCAAATGCTGATCCTGCCTCCGTTCCAAGGAGAAGGTCACGGAGCTCAGCTTCTGGAGGCAGTACACAGATTTTATTGCAGCCTCCCCAAAGTGCAAGACATCACAGGTGAGCATCTTACTTATTTTTATTTATTTATTTCCCCCCCCCCCCTTTAAAAAGCAATTACTATGTTGAAGAAGGTGGGATAAACATTTAATCTAAGATCCAGGCATCACCCACGAACAGTTTAAACGATTTTTCTCTGCAGTTGGTGGATCCAGACGGTGAGTTAATTTGGAGGGCTGGCTCGTATACCAGAATGTGCTCTATTGAAACTAGTTGGATCGAAATAGATGCTTTGCATGGAGATGGAGGGTGAATACTAAAGAGGCATCGCGGCTTTTTCTTTTCAGAATGAAAACCTATTCAAGACAAAACTTTAAAGTTTAGCAGTGAATAGGAAGAAGGGTTCCTTCTAAACAGTTCATCTGGCTTTGATGAGTATTTTTACCATATTTCTACTTTGAAAAGTTCCAAGATGTGAAGTATATTGTTGTTTCAAACACGAGTTTCTTTCACTCCTCCTCTATCTTAACACGCTGGGATTGAACCAGGCCATGTGTGTCAGGGGTGTTGAAAAATCCTGAGATTAACACCATCAGCTCATTTGAGTCTTATTGTGGTTTTGTCTGTTCACAGCTGAAGATCCCTCTGAGAACTATGTGAAGCTGAGAGACTACGTGCTGGTGAAGCTTTGTCAGGGCCTGCCATCCTTCGCTGCAGACAAGCTGCACCTCGGCTTCTCAGCTGACATGATCAAAGAGGCACAAGACAAGCTGAAAATTAACAAGGTGCCGTATTAGGGTGCAGCTGTGATAAGTTTGCAAAACTGAGTTTTATTAGTGAGGAAGAAAAGGTTTGATGACCTTTGTTATGTTTATTTCTTTTTTTTTTAGAGCAGAGATCTAAAAAGTTTTTATTTGTTGTGTTACCAGAGGTGTGTGGGAAAAGTCTCTGAAAGCACAGAATTTAGTGCCTTAGTCCTGCTATTCTGTTTCCTGCCATATATGCACTGTTACATTAATAGATGTGAAAATATGGAAAAAATGAAAATAATGTGGTCAGCATGTGTACACAGCAGCCTCAGACACCTGCACAAACCTTCTGTTTGCGAGTGGAAGCAAATCAGAAGACAGTTGCGTAAAAAGAGGGAGGAGCTTAAAAGCGGCTGCACCACAGTCCAGTATCAGATAAATATTCATTATAAACGGCCCAAAAATAGCCTGTGAGCTCAATTCCGAGATAGAGCTCACAGGTTTGGTTAGTTTTATGGGTGATTTGCAGAATTTGCCCTAATTTCCAAACACAGATGCAGGCAGTTCCATTTCAATGTCAAACGCAAAAACTGAGATATGCTTTTTTTCTTTTCCACTGTTAAATATTGGCACAGTTGCAAATGTTAGCAAATCAGTTTGCATGCTTTATTTATTTATTTAGAGCCTTGAGAAAGGACCTCCCAAAAATACATATGCTGATCTTGTCGCTGCACACTCATAAATACTGCCTATACTAGTATCCCTTTTTTCAGCAACTCATTTTGTTCCTTTGCTCTAAATGCTACTCAGTTCTCTGTTCTATGATGCTGCTGCATATCATAGTTTTGTTTTTTGTTTCTTTTTTTTCTTTTACAACATGCCCCGTAACTGCTTAGGACTTCCTGTAGCCATTCAGCTGGGAAGTGTGTTTGACTCCTGTTGAGGCGTAATGATTTATTTTGAAAGTAATTAAATGAAAATAATTATCTTGTTTTTTATTGTCTGCAGAAACATGCCAGGCGAGTTTATGAAATCCTACGCCTCAGAGCGACAGACATGAGCGATGAAGACAAAGCGAGAGAGTACCGCTTAGAGGTGAAGAAGAGGCTTTTTGGACCCTACAGGGTGAGGTTTTAATTTTCACATCTTCGCCGTGGTGTACTTTACATGTCAGTGTAGAGCGGGTCCAAAAAAGTGCCTGCAAAGTGACATTCAAAGTGATTCCTTCGTGCATTCGAATAAATCCGAATGTCAACTTGTCTCCGTTGCTGTCAAACAGGAATCCAGTGTGCAGTCTTCCACCTTTTGTTAGCATAACATTATAGCTATTTAGTGTAGGAAGAAAAGCGGCCCGTGTACTGCACACGCTTGATCAGCTTACAGCCCCGTATTGTCACTGTTTATTATGCTACCTTTTAAAACAGCAGAAAAATTGATCTTCAGTCCTGTGAAAATTGATAGAATACTAGTGCCGCATTGTTACAGCCACAATAGGGCGCACCAGGCGTCTGTGGTTTTGCTGCCGCTGGAGCTTTTTTCTATTCAGGCACATGTCATTAGTCAGGATTTGCATTTCTTTGAGGGAAATAATTTTCATGAAAGTGTGTTTAAAGCACTTTGTCAGAAAGCTGCTACTATTCAGAATTCACTCCTTTTCATTTGATTCTTATCAAATGGTTTCTTGATGGGGTTTTTTTTGGGGGGGAGGGGGGTTTGAGTGACTGAGCGAACAGAGTATCGAAAATGTCCGTGATTCTGCGTCTCAAGACTTGTCAGTGGGAAATGCTGTGTCTATGCACTAGAATAACTCCCTGCATCCTGTTTGCCTTGTGATATTTTATGTCCAAGCTGCTCATTGAGACTTTGCATACTATCCATTAGAGACTTTGCTGTCATCAGGGCAACCGCATGTCTCAAAAAAGGCAGAATCTGACATGGATAAGACCTATGCGGCAAAGTGGGAAGGAGGAATTCCTTGGGAGAGTGGCAACGAAGGATCTGGTGGCCAGATGCAGAGCCAGATTTTCCTTCCCTGAGGAGATTTTGCATGTAGTTAGCTGAATGGCAGAGCTGCTCTGTGAACGTGAAGGGGGATTATGCATTTCTGCTCTTACCGCCAATTCCCCAACGACTGTGTCTGCATGCACGTGTGTGCAGGTTTTTCACACAGCCGATTAGACTGCACAATGTAAGAGAAAATACACAATAACATTTTTCAGCACGACGTTACGGTGTGATAAACAAATACTGTAGCCTTTAACAGGTATACTGATAACACAGATCCCCAAACACACACGGGTGACTGAGAGCAGGTCGTCTTCCCATTAGAAGGTTGGGTGTTGCTGCTCTAGTCTTCGTGCCAAAGGGCAAGAGAATTCCTCCTGATGCTTTCATCAGGATTCAGACTGTGTGTATAAATGTTAGCTAGAAAGCACTTGGACATAGAAAAAAATGCACAAGTGCTTGTATTAAGGTGTGTGTGAACATGTGAATGACACATGTTGTATAAAGTGAAGCAGAAAAACACTACATAAGAACCAGTCAATTTACCAATAAATAAAGAAATAAAACAAATTACTAAATTGGAGTTTGGAGATGGTGAAGGCATTGTGTGTGTGGTCTGATTTATTATGTTTGAGGCTGTGTTTGTAACATGCATGTTCATCATCTGATCTAACCACCCATGTCCAGAAATAGCAGCGATCAGTTTCACTTCTGTTTCAGGTGTCAAGACATATAAATGATAATTATTGGTTATTAATTCTCTAGAGGTATAAAATAATGGGTTACCTAAAGTATATTTCTGTGTTGTATAGTATGTGTAACAGAGATCTGTAAACTTAAAAAGCTACTTAGCATTTAAGATGTTTTTTTTTTAAAAAGGATTTTCTTTTGGACATTGTTTGCCTTTGTTAGACAGGACAGTTCAGAGAGTAGAGACAAAAATATGGACCAGGTCCCAGGCCCCTGAAGTAAGGACTCTATGCTTCACAGGTTGTGTATCAATCACAAGGTAAAATACACCTGAACCATCTCACCTAGAAGGGGTCCTGCTTCTAGGTGAGATGGTTCTGCTGTAGCTTTACCTGTAGGCAGCCCCTGGGTAGATGCAGGACAGAAATTGGTAAAGCCCCCACAACTCGGACCCAGATAATCGTCAGAAAATGGATGGATGGATCTCCATTGTTCGCATTTTTTGAGCTATTTAACGACTGTAAACTTCTGCTGTCTTTTTCTGTCATGAGGAGGATTTCAGACACTGTTTGATGGATTACTGTACACTAAGAACCCTTTATTAGAGAGTAACCCATTCTCTAACTTTCCAATAACGAGCCATGCAGTCAAAACCATGATGTTAAAGCCATTGATAAAAGAATGTTTGTGTTACACAATAACGACCGAATAAAGAGATTGCTCCAAAGACGACAGAGTAGCATATACAAAGACTTTAATGGAGACTATTTTTCTGATATTTAATCAGTTTTTCATATAAAAAGACTCCGATACATTGAAGTTTAAGTCTTTTTTGGTATCGGAGGGTTAAAAAACCCTCCAAAATCTTTTCATAAACCAATGAAAAGAAAAATGATGCTAAGTAAACATTTTAAACTGATTACTTACTGGCTGCAGTCTTTCTTCTCTATGCCAGACAGCAGCTTTGAACTCTTCCTCTATACAGAGTTTGTCTTGAATAATCAAAAACAAGACACAAAAACTGCAACTACTATGCTGAAAAGACAAAAGAGCCTTCTTTAGGTGTTTATCCAACACGTGCTGAAGACACAGGAGGGCTTTTGATCCTAAATTTGAAATCAGAAGAATTTGTATGCATGCGGCCTCATCCACTGATTTGTGTCATTTATTTTGTGCAGAAGAATCAGAGGGAGCTGGCAAAGATGAGGAAGTGCCTACGGCCAGAGGAGCTGGTGTCCCACATGAGTCAGATGGACACTCAGACACAGCACGAGGAGCTGGAGAAGAGTTATCAGGATGTTGTGGAGGACTACAGAAGAATCATTGAGAGGCTAGCATCACAGGCCTGATCTGACTGTGAGAGGCTCCTGACCTGGAGCGTACCCGCTCCCACATTACCACAGACTTTTTGCGGCAGCCAAGAAGATGCCCTCTTGATGCAGCAAAAAAAGATGAGAAAAAAATAAAGAAATCACTGTTTTAATTGAAGAGTGTCACAAATGTATAGTAGCTGGTGATAGGCTGTAGTAGAAAAGGGCCTTTCTGTTTCCCAGCTGGTGTTGATACAGTAGAGGTGAGTAGTGCAGCCCAAGGGCGGAGGCTTCCTGTTTGTTTCATGTGTTTAAATCACGACGTTTGACATGAAATGACACATAATATTTCACAGGTGATCAGAGGTACACTGTCCTGCAGAGAAACCCTGCTTCTTCTCCATCATAGACATTTTTTAAGAGCTTTTGTCAAAACAGTTCCCAGTGTGTGTGTGTGTTTTGAAGCACTTCATACTGAAAATTTAAAAAAAAGTGTTTTTTTGTATTTTTGGTGTGATTCTTGTCATTGAGAAGAAAATAAAATGGAGCAACTGAGTTTTTGGTCATTCAGAGCTTTATTTGATATGATGATATTCTGCTAAAAATTACAAATATACAGTTTGCAAGAAACGATTTGGCATAAAAAAATATTTTTGAAAGGAAATTAAGAAGACAAATTAAAACATGCGGTCTATAGCGCTGTTAGTGCTGCAGGCTGTTTTAAGATTATCAGGTTGGAGTATGAATAGCACCAATAGGAATATACCTGAGTACATACTTTATTTGGATTCAGTGAATTTACATTTTTCCTCCTGCTGCTTTTATTCCACTGTATTTTGGATGTAGTGATTGCACTTTTTACTCACTGGTCAACTGTGGCACAGGAAGTAGAGTGGGCTACTAATTAGAAGATCAGTGGTTCTATACCTGGCTCCTCTGTATGTCAAAGTACCCCCCAATCAGTTCTCTCAGATAGCCCGCCCCTCACTGAACCTGGTTCTGCTTGAGGTTTCTTCCCGTTAAAGGGGAGTTTTTCCTTCCCACTGTTGCCACATCCTGATAGGGGTCCTCTGATTGTTGGGTTTAACTTACAATGTATGAATGAGTTATTATAGGTACTTTAAATATACTCAGGAGAATATTAAGATACTTAAGTAGGATTTGTACATTTACGTAAGTAAAAACAATTCACCTGTTTAAATAATAGGGTTTAAATATGTGCAAATTTGGGGCGTGGTCACTTTAACTGACAGGTGTAGCTGTATCCTAGGTGTCACCTCTGCTAAGTGAAGTAACTAAGCTGTACCTCCTAAACCTCCTCTCGTGTGTTTTTAATTGTACTGACTGTGCTGTAGTTTTGGTGAGTAAAAGTCTAGTGTTTTATTTACGTGTTAGTTACAAGATGTCGGTATCTAGTTAAGTTTGTTAGCATTAGCTGATAATTCAGTGCTCCACACTCCTGCCATAATAAGAACATTTTTGGCTCCAAGCTTCAAGATGGTTGATCTACAATGATTAGCCAAACCCGAATTGTTAGCCAATAATTATTAACCATTCGTGATCCTTAGAATACAGTGCTCTGCTTTAAAAGCCTTAGATCCAGGCAAGTACAGAAGCACCCACCTAAGTCCTAAGCATTACTGCAGACCTACTACCACGGGGAAATGCCATTCTCCTACAGCTGGGACCTTTCCTAACAGGAAAACTTGCCCTGCATCACTGTAACATAAGTGCCCATGCCCTAACCCACACATTATTAGTGAGGTAGCTTTATTTTTGTGTTTGAAAAATAGATCTCATGCTTATTTTCAGTCTTGGACTCTACTAGAATGGCTTTGCATGAACTGCTGATCAAAATAATGCATATTTATGTAATTTTGGACCTTGTTGCACCCTCTGATGGAAACAAGACGTTTTAACTCCTCTCCCTTTGAACCTACTTTCTAATGATTGGCTAACCCTGGCAAACAGTAGGTTTGCCGTGTGCCTGACCACATTAAGGATACCCCCTCTCTTTGACATCATGCAGATCCATGAGTAGAGGAAACAGTTTGACACGGAGCTTTTACAGCAGTGTGAAGTGTGAGATCTGTGATATCATCATCCGACATATAAGCCTAGGAAAGCACTAAGGTCTCCTTTAAGGATTGACAGAGACAGACACTGTTTCCTCTCTGTGTGTGTTTTCAAAGGCTAAATAATTGTTTTTCACATCCTCAAGCAATTCCCAGTCTTTTGATTAATGCTCTGTTCTTCTTGGTTGCATTGTTTAATTGCATTTATTTATTTTCAGCTTTGAAACTAAATAGAGGGGTGTATTCATCATTTTGTGTTCTCATACCCTCCCTCATCATACTCTTATGCTCAGTAGTGATGCATTCTTGTTCTCGTAAAGCTGTTTCCACCTTATATTTATGTCATCAGTGCAACTTAGTAAAGAAAGTTAACAACAGCCTTTATATATACTTGTGTGGAATGTGCAGTTTTTCTCTGTAATGCCATATCATAGATCGCAACTTGCCTAATTAATTCATTTTCCCTTGTGTGTTGTTATCTGTGTAAGGGGGTGGGGGGGGGGGATTTTTGACCAGGCACCCTCTCACAGCTAATGCAACTTCTGATT
>VUQG01006207.1:8310-48618 GCA_015106755.1 Etia nguti | reverse complement strand
AGTGATGACTGGTTTAATGTCACGGCTGGGGCAGCAGTCGTGTGGTGGAATGAATGAGGACCCAAGATGCAGACGGCAGTGGAGATGGAGTGGAGATTTATTTACGGTGAAAATAGCAAAAGCCAGGACAGAACTAAACATAAACCTAAACTGGGGAAACTAATAACAACCCAAACCCGAAACCATAACACACGGAATAATATAAGGAGGTTACACCGGGGATGACGAGCGGAGACTGGAGAGCAGGAATAAAGGGCAGAGAGACACTGGGATTACCAAGAAACACAGACGACGTGACGAGGAACACAAGCAGACACATACTATAAATACACAGAGGGACACTGGGAAATCACACACAGGTGGGAGACACACCTGGACCTGATTAACCTGACGAGACAGGGGAACACTAACACCAGGGACCAACAGAGGGAGCACCAACCCAGAAACCCAGCATCCAAAACCCCAAAACACAAACCATCCCAAAACAGTCCACAAATAATGATAATAATATTAATAATAATAATAATAATAATAATGATAATAATAAAAAATACACCAAACACAAAATCACTGAGTCCACGGACTCAGGACCATGACATTTAACATACTGTGCCAGCGAACCAAGATCTATAGTAGTGGTCTCAGAAGCGCCACCTTAAACCATCACTTCGGGTCAAGTTATAAAAACATATTCCAAGCTTTGAACATCATCTTTTCAATCTATCATCTGAAAATGGTAAGAGTATGGCTCAACTGCAAACCTACCGAGACATGGCCATCCACCTAAACTGACAGGCATGGCAAGGAGAGCATTAATCAGAGAAGCAGCCAAGAGGCCCACGGTAACAATGCAGAGATCCACAGCTAATGTGGAAGACTATCCACCCGGACAACTATCAGTCTGGCTTTTATTGAAGAGTTGCAGAGAATTGTTGAGAGGAAGCCTTAAGAAGTCCTGTTTTCTGTTTGCCACAAGCCATTCAGGTGACACAGCAAGCATGTGGAAGCAGTCCACATGAATGTTTAACATTTTAGACCTCATGCAAAAAGGTATGTGTGGGGGAAACCTAACATTGCACACCAACCTGAACACCACCATCCCCACTGTGACACATGGTGGTGGTAGCATCATGCTGTGGGGATCCTATACTTCAGCAGACACAGGGAAGCTCTTCAGAGTTGATGGGAAGATGGATGGAGCTAAATACAGGACAATACTGGAAGAAAACCTGTTAGAGGCTAAAAAAGACTTGAGAGTAGGGCAGAGGTTCACCTTCCAGGAAGATGACGAGGATAAGCCTACAGCCAGACCAGATATTCATGTGTTAGAATGGCCTAATGCCCAGGACAACGGATGCTGCAAATGCAGATCTTTATTTATATATTTTTAAAAATGTGAATACCGTGTATAATTTTCCTTCCACTTCACAATTTTGCGGTACTCTGTTGGTCTATCATGGAAAAACCCAATAAAATACATTTAATGTTGTGGTTGTAATGTCAAAAAATGTGGAAAAGTTCAAGGGCTATGAATACTTTTTCAAGTCACTGTATTGTACAAAACCCTGTTAACAGTCTCCTCTATCCTTGGCTAGCTGCTTAATTGTTTTCAGCTGAGCGGCATAACTCACTAAGTCTTTATGAGCACTCGGGGAGTTTTCAGAAGTTCGGATGCTGATTGCTGCTCTCCCCTCATTCTGCCAGATTCTGCCGAGTGTCTGATCGAGTGGAACAAGCTATACAAATCAACATCTGACACACCTTGTAAAGCTGTTTTGGCTAACATGTTAGCCAACAGTTAACTATTGTAGATTCAGTAGATAGAGCCATGTTAGCATTCATTTGGAGTCATGTTTCTGTTTATGACCAAAGAGTGCAAAGAGTGTGTACATAAAAGATGGACCTAGTTTGTGGGTCCAAAAAGCGTAGCCAATGTGGAAGTGTTATAAGCCTGCATTCATTCTAATGGCCAGCAGCGGGCTCCTTGTGTGATACCAGAAATAAGACTATGGACAATAAACCCTTCAGCTCTCTGGAGCTATAACCTCACTCACCTTAGGAACTGAATCCAACTTGATGTTACAGTTACAGATTAGAGGCAAAGCAAATAATAGCGAGGTTACACTTTGGGTCAAGTCTACCTCATGATCGACAAGTTGCTACCTTATGGGTGTGGAGAGCTCTCGGTTTCTCCGTCAGGTCCACCCTGTTCTTTTCCAGTGCTAAAGCTAATTTTTGTCCTCAAATGATCCGGGACAAAGTATGCTTTGTACAACCAGCCCTACCTAATCTTCACACCTTTAAAGGCCACCCAGGGGTGTTGAATAATCTTCTACCAGCTTCTAGATTGGGCCACCTGATCTAGTCTAGAGGCCCTGTTTGAGATCCCTTTCCTCCTAGAGTCCCTGTCAAATTCTCTGCAGCAGTTCTGCCAAATCCCCTCTCATAGCCAGATGAAAGTCTGCTACCAGTAAGTAGGCCATAAAACCACAGGAAGAATAGGGGAAAAAAAGCAAAAGGACCTTGGTATTTGATGCCAAAATCCAACTACTATGTCCTCCCCTCCCCTTCTCTCCATGCCTCCACTTTCCACACACCCAGTGCATCCTCCCTACGGAGCACCACCACCCACAACTACAGACAAATAGGCCGGGAAGCCAGGAAGCACCGCTGTAGTAAGAGGCATGGAATCCAGGGTGGTGGGCACGGATGAGGACAAAAGGAGATTCATATTGTGAGTTGAGCAGCGGGGTTGCCAGTGAGGTGTTGCCGCAATTGCCCTCCGTCATCACTCCACCCAGGAAAAGTCAGACCTTCTGACCCAACATTTGAATAAAGGTGTGTGTGTGAGTGTGTGTTTGTGTGGGTGTCAGGAAGTACAGAGTCAAAAAGGAAGCTCCTGACAGCTGTTCCTCT
The DNA here is from genome assembly GCA_015106755.1 of Etia nguti. NCBI lineage: Eukaryota > Metazoa > Chordata > Actinopteri > Cichliformes > Cichlidae > Etia > Etia nguti. The sequence continues at coordinate 45,702 of VUQG01006207.1, read as the reverse complement.
CATCGCCTTTAACTGGCAAGTGGAATCAACCTCCTCCTCTCCTCTCCTTTTCTCCCGCCCCTTCTCTTTTCTTTCTTTATCTGCCTCCTCTGTGTCATCAGAGTGGATCAAACGTGAGCGCCTTGACCTGTCCAGTCAAAAAAAGGATGCTCCTAGGGAAGGGAGGATGGCGTGTGTGTAAGGTAGCTTAATTTCAGGAAGTATGTCTATGTGTTCTTCCTCTGTATTCTCTATCATCATCATTTCCTCTGGCTAGTAGACTCCTGGGCTACATCAAGGATAATTGCAGCCACTTTGATTGTCATGGTGGAGCTATATAACAGCATTTCTTGTCAGAGTTTGGAAGTTTTGAATTACATCACTGGAGATCCCTCAATCTCAACCTTTCCAAAACTTTAAAGGGATGAAATTCCCCCGTTTTGCATTTGCGCTACTTAAGAAGCCTCCTTGAGTGAATCTGAACTCGGAGGCTCTACCCCTGGCCCCCAAGCCGTTGGCTATGAATTTCTAGAGTATAAAGAGTCCTGCCCTCCCTTAAGAGAAAATCTCTGTGGGATGTGAGTTATAGTAAGTGAAGTGCTGAGGCTGCAGACTCGGCTCCACAATGCTGTCACTCTTTATCTAATATAACTGGTGATTAGCGCAGTGAGTGACGTTGAATAACAGGTGACTCTTTGTCAGTTTCCCGGTTATTGCAGAACTGTTGTTTTCCAACTATGCCACTTTCTCTGACCTCATTTACTGGACTGGGCCTGCTAAGAAGCAGGGGGTTGGCATAGGGGCTGCTTAGCAGCCTCTGCCAAGAAGTACATGGCAGTTAAGTGGAAGACTGTCAACACCTATGATGTTTTGAGCTTGCTCAGGAACCTGTGGCACAGTAGAGGTACAGTTAGAGAAACCAAATGTTTACCATCGAGGTTATCTTAAAGTGCCGCTCAGGGAATGATTAAGAGATTTTTGACAAATGTTTAAAATTATTAAGTCATGGGTTATGTGCCAGATAACAGGGGTTTAAAGCGAGGCCAGTGCCATTAGCCCAGTTACCTGTTGCATTGTTGTTATTCTCAACACAGATTGCAATCTCGGAGTGTTTTCATGGCTCTATTGTTGGGCTGCACAGATAAGCAACACATGGAAGCTATTACTGCCTGTCTCAATTGTGAAGCCAGGTGCTGTTCGTTGTTAATGCCACACAAGAGTGCAGAATAATGCTGGGGAACCACATATCCCATGAAACATCTGCTCTTAAGCACGTGGGCTGATGTACTCATTTCGAATCCTCTCTGTCCTGGCCACTCCCAATGAACCTCTTAACATCTTCAGCTCTGCCACCTCCAGCTCAGCCTCTTGTCTTTTTGTTAGCGCCACCATCTCCAAACCATAGATCATAACAGGTCTCACTACCATCTTGTAAAACTTCCATTTCCCTCTTGCTGCTATACTTCTGTTTAATGTCTCCATACAAAAAACATCTGCAATTTTCTCTTCCCGATTATTTATTTATTTTTTCCGGGTTTTTTTCAGCACAGCAAACCAGCACATAACCCTAATTCTGGTTTAAGTCATGCTGTAAATCACAATTTTAGAAATAAATGAGGAAAAAATAGTTTTATAAGATGTCAGAGGGTCATCGGTTGCTCTTGGAACAAGGAAAACTATCCCGTTAGTTTTATGAATTTGAGTCGGTGCAGCCAAGAGCTTTGGCTGTCGTTGACTTCTCTTGACTTCATTTGCACACAGGCCAGCCAGTGGTGTTATAAAAGCTGAGGTTAAGGGTATTAACAGTGTGCCAGAGGTGTTGAATTCAAAGAAGTGGGCTCAAGCTGTGGTTCTCTAAGCATGTCTGTGTTTTGGACTCATGCATTGTCACGATGAGGATTTTGGATGAATGCCTCTCGAGAAGAAAATTGCCTCTTGAAGATTTTCTTTTTCATCCTAATCAATACTAACACAAACATGCTGCTTAAATTCAGACGATCTTTGAACGCATCTCCACGTGCCTCTGGAATAGCATTCTGGCTGTTTTCAAACTCTTAAAAAGAGCTGCCAAACTTTTCACTTTTGATAAAGTTTTACGTTTTCCAAAGAAGAATGGAGTGGGGATCTCAGATGTTACACATTTCAGTCTTTTTAGAGCGGAAGCCTTTTGATCTCCAGACTTCTGCCTGCTTCTCCAAGCGCATTGATCAGCTGGAGCGAAGTTTTATCCAAAAAGAGGGCTGACCTCTTTTCGGGTACTCAGGGGTTACTGCCTGCTGCAGCTGCTTCTGTGGACCGAGAGCTAAACTGCAAATCAGAGAGCTTTTCAACACTCACAGTGGGGACTGCTGAATGCCCCATCCAGTTCAATTTAGCTCACGTTCACTCTTCAGTCCTGACTTTTTAAGCTTTATGATATTAATTTCGGTTCTATATTTATTCTATTGTTTTCTGTTTGCATCCCGTTGTATGAGTTAACCCTGCTGCTGAGGTGTGGACGGTCAGGCAGGAAGAGTTAAGCGTGTCATACCCTGATTATGATGAGGGAGAACAACATGTTACCTTGCTTGTTTTGGGAAAGTTGCACACTGTGCTTCCCTTAAACACACCCTGGCTTCCTCCCATATCTCAAATGTTAATGACTAATGCCTGCAATAGATTGTGATGCAGGAAGGAGCTTATTCTGGGACACCCAGACTGCCATGAAAAGTGACGCCGACGTGCAGTGTTAGGTGGAGGCCTGAGCTGACGTTTATAATTCCCAGCACTGCCATGACCAGTTGTGGAAGGGCACGGGCGTGTGTCAGGATCCGGAAGGTGAAGCCTAACAGAGTAGCTGTAAGATATAAGCGGAGAGAGGTCAGGAAGTGAATTACAATAGCTTTCAGGAAATGTGGTCACTGCACTGTGACTCAGCAAAAGCTGCCAGGGTGATTGAGAAATGCTCCAGTTTGAAAGAGTATGGCGGGATCATTCAGAATTCCCAGCCTTTTGAGATTAGAGAGTGCAATCTATCTTTCATAAGAAAATTGCAGTCCGTTTGATAAGATTATCTTCTTTACAAATGCCCTTTTAAGGCATTGTTACTCAAATGACATTAACTTTGATTTCTGCAACTTCAAAGTAAGAGTTGGAGGTCCTCCGAGTTTCAGAAGCAGACTTCAGAGGTCCAGAGCTTATGTGGAGTGAAAGGTGATCCATTTGCTGTAGGAGATTTGGTTAGTCAAGGAAATTAACCTGCTGGGGAGTTCCCTTGATCTGCTGCCTCTGCTTTAGCCTGTAATGAGCCTTGGCAATATGAGAGTTCTGTGTCTGTGTGTTTTGATGTATCTGTTTCACTCCAGCCTATAGACTCTGGGGAGAAGTATTCGGCCTTGAGATGGTAAGATAGGGTGGGGGATGGAGCAGGGAAGAAAAAGGAGGAACTCTGGGAAAACTCTGGGTGATTGGTTGTACTCATTGGGGGATGGTTGTACTTTTTTGTTCTGGATGTCAAGGTCATGACCCCTTTTCTGTCATTAGTGCAGATGCCGTGGAACCTGAGGGGGTCTCGTAGTCACGAGGTCGGAAAACTGTAGGTGACTGATTATAATGCATAAGCCACAAAGGCACTTTGGCTTGGGAAAGAGTTTTTGGAGCGGTCCACGTCTGTGTCCAACAGCGTGAGAGACCAATAAAAACAGACACAAGAGGAAACCATGCGCAGGCACACGCTGCTGGACTGGGCCTCGATGTAAAGCAAATCAGGCGTACCAGCATCCCGTTTTAGCCTAGTCACAGTACGCAGATAAATCAATCTTCATCTGTATGGCACAGACTGCAAAGGGACTTGCAAGAACAGAGAATTGCAGATCTGGAGATGATCGCCTGTTTCAGTGGTTTGTGCTGTCTTTGATGAGTTGACAATATGCTTAGCATCACTCCAAGGACCGGGCATTGAGTTCATCAAGTCTGGAGAAATGCAACCAAAACAGCAGACATCCTACCATCTGTTGGGTCCTGACAGTAAAAAGAAAGCCTCTAGATTGGCTATAGCTTGGGAAAGTATTATTTGATTTAACACTGAATCGAAATTAGAGACAGACATGCACACATACCAGTTAATTATTCTTGATTCGTGCATTGTTTTTGCACAAGTGAAGCGAACAAGAGCTAAATAAGTGTTCAGATATAAAGTGGGTCACCTGGCTAGCTTCCATCCAAATCAAGCTAAGGCCAGGCCACCGTCTCTATCACCTGGCTGTTATGATAGGCTTTACATTGCCATGGCCCACAGAAGACCCTTGCATAAGCTGGGAGAGGGAGAGAGAGCTTTTCTTGAACCGTGAAGGAAACGCTGAACTGGGCTTTTTCACTGGGCTAATTTAAGAGAACCCTGTTGTTTTAACACCGTTCCAAGGCTCTGTACTGTTTTTGGGGGGAGGAGGGGGAAAAAGAGGGGGAAGCAGACAGAGAGATTCTTAACCCACCGCCCTTGGGATACCAGTCTGCATTCCTGCTTTTGGCTTGACCATGACAGGACCCCTGCAGTAATACTGAGTGAGAGTAGAACCTCATGATTGTACTGAGTATGCATTTGAAAGTGTTTATTTAATGGTTTCATAATATTGAAAAGACTCAGAGAATATTTCCACCCAGCTGTGCTCATGCCCAATTTCAGTAGGTACAAAGAAAGTGGAACATTTCAGAAATTTAGAAAGCTATAAATGTGTTATTATGTTTGGCTTAAATATTGCTTCACAGCAGGAACTGTTTCTTCTCGCTGTTCAGTGTAGGCCCAGCTTCTGCTTTTTGCAGCCGTGCACTGCTACATGTTTGCAATCTACCAGTTTCAACCAGTTTTTGAATATTTTGTTAGCGTTTTGCTGTTTGAAGGTTTAAATGGAAGTGATGGACTTACAACCACGGTCCAACTGTAGCAACACGGGAAAGGTTCTCTTTCAAAGTAAAAGTTGCACCTTTTGAAACAGCGCAGAGGCACAAGACTTTGAAGGTGTCATCCTTTTTCTAGCATTAGTACCGCTGGGCCGGTAGTTAGCTTGTATTTGCAGACAAACATGATAAACTACAGGCAACTGTGGCAATCTGCTAACAACCAAAGAAATTACTAGAAGGATTTTGATGAGTTTAAAGTCTCAATCACTAGTTTCAACTCTAACTGAACAAATCAGAAAACCCATTACAGTCCAAAGGGTATGTTTAAAGGCTTGTTTAGCTCCAACAAAATTGTGTGGACTTGTGTTTCCACTAGTTAGATGACCTATTATATAGTATGTATTAGGTTTGAATTTGCTGCTATCCAGTTCTTTTGTCTATTAATATCGTTGAGACAAAAATACACACAAAACAAGACAATCCCATCGCTTTACTTTGCATTATTTGCTTGTTAGCAAACAGTAAAAGATATATGTGCTAAAAATTTGCTGTGTTAATGTGTTAATGTGCAGTGTAAAATAGTGTAACTTACAAATGACAAGCTTACTTAAACAAGTTAAGCAAATGTCTTGATGCATGCTCAATCATCCAGGTAAGTAAATCTCCAAAGGTTTATTCTGTTCATCTGGATGAACAGAATCAACCTTTGGAGAAGTTAAGCAAATCGTGCATGTACAAGATGTTTGCACACACCTTCAGATAATTTTGGCACATTTAAAAGCTATTCCCACATAATCAGATGTATCCAGTGCACTTAAAGACTAGCTTATGTTTGATCCCACAGAGTTTGTGTTGTTGTGATGCTAAAAAGATTTAAGTGCAGTACATGTATGAAAGGGACTGTATTGAATATAGAAAGAGAGCTGGGTAGATGATCTAAAAGCTCTAGAGGTTTTTGTTGCCTGCTGAGCTCATCAGTGAGTCAAGGAAGGAAGTTTGACGTGTTCTTAGGCTTCTTTTGCCTCTTTGTCCGTGTGTGAATTTGAATTTGAACTTGAGATGCAAACTCAGCACAACTATTTTACAACCTCTTGCCAAATTATTATTATTTCTTCTTTCTCGTCTCACCTCGTCTTCATGCACTCCTCGGCCTGCTGGCACAGAGGTTCCCTTCAGTAAAACATACATGAGTGGTTTTGTCACATTGTAAAGTCATCAAAAGGTGGGCGAAGCAGCAGGGCTCCTCAGCTTGCTCCCATGTCTGACTCGTTTCCACCAGATTGTTATGACTTTTAACAATCACGTCCTGCCCACTCATCCCGTGGGAAGAGAGGGGGAGAAAAGGTGGAATAAGAGATCTGGAGGGACTGACAGACCACTGGGTAAGAGATACGAATGTTAGATGATGACACATATGGGGCTGGCTTGCATAGGAAGCAGAAGGATCCAGTTGTGACTCTCCAACAAGCTGATGACAGGTGAGGGTGACAGATTAGAAAGAGAAAGTGCTCCTGTCACTGCAACGTCAACTTCAAATGGAGACTTTGGGCTTGGATGGGCTTTGGGCCTGCAGTTTTGGATGTACTCCCATGATGATTTCATGATGACTTTAATTTCTGACTCTCCAGGAAAATGACCATAAATCTTTCTTTTCCTCTACTGCAAGTGACTACACTGTGACCTTTCAGCAGTGATAGCCTCTACGGTTGTTCTCCCATCTCGAGCTCACTGATGCCTCATAAGAAAAAGCATAAAACAATTGTTTGCAAGATGTCTTTGGTCCAAAATCAAAGGGCCCTGAAGAGGCAACAAGCTGCTTAAAAAGTGGAGTGCTCCATTAATTTGCAGTAAAATGAAACATTCTTTATTACTGCCAACATCTTTCCAACTAATGGTCAGCTATAAAAGGTTTTATGCATTTATGTCTTATATCGCCTGCCGGCGTCAAGTGCGGACTGAAACAATTTAGACTTTTGCACGGAGCTGAGTATGTGCGGCATCCGTGAAAAACCATTTATTGGGGGTATAAAAACATGTTTTGAACTTTCATGGTAGTTAATAGTGGTTATTGTGGTAGTGCTAAGTGGTAAACAGTGTGTCGCTGTAGTCAGTCAGGATTTTGTATTCGCTCAATGTGAAATGAACTACGTCTTTGCATTGGGTATATTTTGAAAACTTCCTTCAGCTCACCGCTTTCTGCACACCTGATCAGTTTTTTCGACCAAATTATTTTACCTTATGGTAAATAGTCACAGATACACATTCTGTTAGGGATATATTGTAACTGAAACAGCAAGGGCATTGCATATGAACTTTTAAGCAAAGAATTTCCTAAACTAGCCAGGGCCCACTCACAGAGTTCTAGAGAGCACTCACTGAGTAGTTGGAAACCACTGGTCATGAGGGAAAAATGAGTATTCCCCAAACAGGAAAATCGAAGGCCGCTGATCATTGTTTCAGGTTTGTGTCACACTTTTTCAGCTTGGATACTAAATGGCAGACAAGATGATGTCTTCCATGCAAGACAGGTGACTGGCTAATCTGCTATTAGTCAAAGGAATCACAAAAAGATTTTTGCTGCTAATCGATTTCACCTGGCAACAGCCAGCAATGTCTAGCAAACACTTGCAAACAAGCCTGAGTAAAGACATTTTCACTAGTGACCGAAGGTTTCCCGGGGGTCACCAACGAGTATCTAGACCTGTGTCACTGAGGCTTTAGCAGCTGTCCTTTAAGATGCTACTCTGCTGCATGTGCTGCAAACAGCGCTGAGCTAGTTTTTCTGAGTAATTTAGTTTAATATCAGTTAGTTTCCAGAGTGGGATTTCCCATTTCAGTTTAGTTTTTATTTTGGGAAAGGGTTTAGTTTTAGTTTCATTTTTATTAGTTTCAGTATTAGTTTGAGTCTTTTTAATTATTATCATGTGGAGGGAATATACCGAGGCATTCTAGGTAGTCATTATACATGATATTACAATGAAAACAGTCTTTGAAAGCAGCTGACTCACAGCCTTGTAGGATAAACCCATCCATAAACATCAGGCAGGCTGATGAGGTGTAAAAATATTAGCAAAATAACCATGTCGGACTATCCTGATTGGACAGAAGATTTAATGACATTTCCAAATAATTTTCTGGCATTACCTTTACAAAAAAAAAAGGTACATGAGTGTCAACATATATGCTGATACTCATACCCCTGTGAAAGGCCAGTATCAGCTGATAAGATCAGCCAATAGATACATCAGCCTAACTCAAGATTCATATCTTTATACTAAAATGATCTAATCCCCTGCTCTGGGTGGACTCCTGTTTGATATTACAAAAGTAGAACAGCATGATTCCCATTGTTTATTCATGTTTCTTCAAGTCAGAAAGTCAAACTTCAGCCAGGTAAATCTGAGGTATGCGGACATCACTGTTTGATATCCACTTAGACCTAGTTTCTACAATCTTTCATGTCCAATATTAGCCAAGACACATCCACTTAGTGTCATACTTTGACAAATATATGGAAAACTGTTAAGCTGCACCAATAGCTTCAACACAGACGGTTTCTATCACCTCATTTCTAAATCAAATGTAATGCACTGACGTCAAGGCAAAATTAGTTCTTAATATGTTAGCGGGGCCTGGCTCAATGTAACAAAGGATGTATAAACTTGAAAAAAAAGAAGTCCCAATGTGTCAGTAAGCTGCCATCCACATGTGGCTGAATGGTGCGACGTTGAGCAGGCAACTTCAAGTCAGTTAATTAGCACGTCTAAGCATCGTAAACCTCAGTCTGGCGGTTGCTTTGTCGTGGCCTTCACACTGGAAACCGCCACGTCCCTCACAGAGATGCTAATTTGCAGAGACAGAATTATACCCCCAGACACTGACTGCATTAACATTTTAAAAAGGTTTAAATGGACATCACAGTTAACAGGAGGGATAACAAAATACTCACTGCTTTGTGAAGGCAGTGAAACAAAATAGGTTGATAATAAACTGGAATCTAACATGATCCAAAGTCTCCTTGAAAGCAAGGCCAGGGAAAAAACTGTTGAGCCTCTTAATGTAGCACTTCTTGTAAAACATGACGGCAGTAGTAGGTCATCAAAATGTGGCGCTTGATCCTTTCAAGGGTTTTCCCAGCTTGAGAGAGGATGTTGTGAGTGTCCACGTGTTAATAGTTGAGTCAGAATGATGAAAAGAATTAATCTGTATTTGATTAACTGATGTTTTTTTCCATGCATTCATACGCTTTGTGATATTTTTTTGTTGTAAAGAAATCTCCGTCGCTTTAAACACACTAAAAGTCCAAAGTCAGCAGAAGCCTAAAAGGGATTTACTGTGCCTTTTTTATGCAACTCCAAAATACTTCACTTGATTTCCCCCACCCCCCGTCCAACAGTTTGTCTCTCGGTCTCTAGGGGGCAGTATGGTTTCACTCTTTGTGCGTGGAGCTCTGAAATTACACATGGAGCTTTTGCTCTGGCAGGCTCTTACTGTTTATGCCAAAGTGAGTTAAGGAACTAACATCTCTCTTACCATGTCCATATTTGAAAATGTCCATGAAGTTTGAAAATCTTCAATTAAGCTAAACACAGAGTTCTGAGAGTGAGTGTTTGACTGATGTAGAGGACTCTAAGATGATGAATTCAGTCCTGCCTGCACTCCAGAGCAGGACTGATTGCTCTTGTGGGTTATACCACTGAATTCATCAGCAGGTGGCTGCAGGCTCCTGCACCTTCTGCTTGGACAGAGGCAAACGTCAGTGTGAAGTCGGTGCAAGATCAAAGTGTGAAACAAAAGGATTAAAAAAAAAAAAAGATATTACAAAGGAAACATCCTGGTAGTTTTAGTTTAATTAAATTAACCCTTCATATTTCCTTGATGACTGCAACTGGTCCTAAACCTGCCTAAAAACCTTATGGGGTGATAAATTCTGGAAAATAGTCATTTCTAGCTGACCAGAATGAATATGAAAATAAACAGTGATAATAAAAACCCCAGAGCAGTACATACTGTGCAAAGGTCTTGCTTCACCCCTCATTTCTTTATATTTTGCTAGGGAAATGGGAGATAGGTGTAATTATTCACTCAAATGTGTGCGAACATACATGGAAATACAGTATATAAGGGAAAAACTGAGTTTGTACAATTTTATTGAGCTTGCAAGTCAATATTTGGTGTGACCACCTTTATTCTTCAAAACACTGAACGCTCTTAGGCAGCTTTCTTGTCATTTCTTCAGGAATAGTTATCTAAGCTTCTTGAGGGACATTTAAAGCTCTGGATGTTTCTGCCGTTAAGATGATCCCATCCACATTACTGCTTCAGTAATGTGGACGTCCGGGCTCTGGGGAGGCCAGTCCATGACTGACAGTGTTCACTGTGTCTTTTTCCATACAGGTATGTTTTTACTGCACTGGCAGTTGGTTTAGGATCATTGTCGTGCTGGAAAATGAAGCCGTTGTCAGTCAGATGCTTTCACAGTGGATCAAATGTGGATGGTGTTTTTCTGCTTTCATAATTCCATCAGTTTAGACGAGATCGTTGACTTGCAGCTCCAAACTGTGACAGAGCCTCCACGGTGTTTTATAGATACATTCACTGCTGTACCACTCTCCTGACCTGATTTGAACTACTCCATCACACCTGTCGCCACTGATTTTCAGTCTAGTTCTTGTGTAATTTGTCATACTTAAGCTTTTCTCCCTGTTTCCCCCCCTGAAGAATGTCTTCTTGACAGTTATTGCACTGAGACCATTTCTGATGAGGCTTCAGTGAACAGTAGATGATCAACAGAAGGGTCAGATGCATCTCTCAGGTCCTGTGTCAGATATTTGCTGAAACATTTTACTGTTGAGGACATAATTGATAGGTTTATAGACCTGTCACTCCTTTTGTCCTCAACTTCTTCCGTTTCCTCAGATTTTTTAAGGACAGGCTGAACACCGTGCTGAAATATTCTTTCAGCTAATAGCCAGCCAAGACAGACCAAGAACAAATAAGTCAGTTAAGTGTTTTATGGGTCAGTCCAAAGAAAAACTTTGGATTAGAGCCTGCATGAATTATTGCTCAGGACCACACAAAAGTCTGACTTTACATCTGTTGGTGTAAACCAAAGATTTAACAGTGTTTATTAATAGTTTTTACACACTGGCAAGCCCCCTAAAGTAAAAAAATAAAATAAAATTAACAACCAGTAGTTCAGACAAAGTTTGGGGGGACTTGTGGCTTCCTTGTAACCAACATTTGATTTTAGGGGACGTAATGGATTCGAAAGAATCAGTTATGTAAGAATAGACGAACACCGCTCTTCTAGCACTGATACCAACTGAATTACCAGCTCTCTGTACGAATACCTACACATGCCAGAAATGAAATACTGTACATGGCTGGTTGTCCCAAGGAGTATAAAGTAGAGAAAAAGAAGGGGAGGTCATGTGATGGTAGTGAATGAGGCCTATGTCCAATGTCCCCTAGCCTTTGTCCCAAGAAATGGACACAGAAAACCAAGTGTGTATACAGAAGAGGAAGGGGGGCTAAGCTGGACCATGTCAATGTCAAGATATCCAGGCTATCCAGGCTATTGCAGCCCCTAAAAGTGTCTGCAATAAAAGTTACATGAGAAAAAAAATCAGAATTTCCACCACTGGATTTCCGACTAACTTGCAGAGATACAGTAGAATTTCCTGTGAGGGCCGCTGCCCAAAGCTGTTGATTCTGCCGTGAAGTTAAATATGTTTATGGTACATTGTGCTCTTAATCCTGAGTGTGCGATACGCTGATGGAACATATTTGTATCAGGAACACAATCCACCTAAGCGGAGCGAATCCACAGTTCACCACACTTGCGTAACACCTGTACAGATCTAATTACAAATCATGACTCCATTGGGAATGATTGCAGTGTTTGTTCGTGCTGTGCGTGGTACCCTGGCCAGGTCTAGCAGGGAACATTTAGTCTCCCCGAGGAGATTCAGAACTTTATTGGCAGTGAGAAATTTCCTGCATTGTGCTCCACCTGCAGGCTCTGTCAGTGTGTGGTTAGCATTTTTACACCCGCTGGGGCATGCACAGATGTTTATTAGCTGTTCCTCCATCCATATGTGAAAGTGCATGGCGGGAGCCTGGATTTATTCGTATATTGACATTTAAATGAGTGGTTTTCGGTGTCAGTCGCCTCACTGTGTTGTTTCCATAAAGTGCACCTGGTTCCACATCTTTCTGATGTGAAAACGCCTCGAGATCACTGATTACATTGCCACAAAACTGGCCGAAAGCACTATTTGCTTTTATTGTCGAACAATGTCAAGAGCTGCCCAGAAAACCCATTCCCAGTCCTGTTCCTAATCCTCTCTGCAGTTGGCCTTAAGCCCCTTTACCCTCCGTTGACAGCAGTCAGCTGGGGGATGTCATTAGCTTGAAAGCTGTGAGACTCACCTGGTTACCCAGCTGTCTCAGAGGCGGGAGAAGGGATGATTACAGAGTGAAGCTGGCCCTCCCAGTTTAAGCACAGTGGACCAGCACACGTGTGGAAAAAGACTGAATTAAGCAGAGAGAAGTGGGCAAAGTACTGTTGTTGTTTTCCTGATGCTGTTGCTCACTGCGCAGAGATTGTGTTTCAACAGGTGTTGCCTGCACTGCTTGTTTGACCTTTATGAGACAAGTTTCAAAACACAGGTCTGCTAAGAATGCAGATCACAACTATCAACAGAAAACGTTGAGTATCATAAATGATAACTGTATGGTAACTGATCATCATAAGCAGAGACTGTATATAAATGATGGATGCACACACTGTGACATCACTGATTGGTTTGTGAACTCCTGTTTTTGAAGCCTTGAGCTTTTTGAAGCCAGGCATCACGAGTGCAGTGGAGCCGACTGTGAAAACTTGTTAATCACAAGGTCAGTCCGCCTCAAACCATGGACTATGCACTGTTATCCTTCTGGGGGCCATAATTTACAAAGTAAACATCATGTTGCATGCAAAAAAGACTTAAAGCTAGCAATTAAGACCATAAGCTCATCAGGAAAGTGTTTACTGAGGGCATGGATAGAGGAAGATGAGAGCTGTTTTCCCATAGAATTCTATGGGAAAACAAGTTTATGGGAGCGCTGCATTGGCTCCTCATATGAATGCACTCTGTAGACTCAGAAGTTAAATGCATGTTTTACAGTCAACAAAATTTTATTATACTTTGATAAATCGATACATTGACCAAGAGCAACCTAGGGTAAACCGTAGAGGTCAAACACGCAGCGACTTAAGAAAACACCAGCCAATAGATAAACTCTGCAAAAGCACACAAAACACAACAGAAATAGAGGCAAGTTCTTTGGGGGGAGAAAGTGACAGAAAGGATTGCACTGAGAAGTGAAGGATTCATCGTTTTTTTTGAGTGAGAATAAGATATAAGGTAATGTGTGTTTTAATCACATGATTCACATAATACTGAAGATGCCTACTGTTAGCTGTTTATTAGCTATTAGCTGTTTACTGTTAGCTTGTCACTTCTGCAGCTGTTCCGTCACATCATTGTTTCCCAGAAACACTCCAGTTGTCTTTTGCAAGCTTTTATGTGCAGCACTTTTCTTTTATGGAGTTGCTTTCTTATGTTGCAATGCGTTTGACCTCTACAGGCCACCATAGATTGCTTTTACTTGATGTATAGAGTTATAAAAGTATAATTAAATTTTGGTTCGCTGTGTGGAAAACGCTGTGTGTACAACATGTATGTAAGTCATGGAGTGTATGCAGTACTTCCTTAAACCTGCATTCTTCCTGATCACTAGCAGGGAGCTAGTATTTTAATCAGCGTCCATTGTGTTTTGTGTGCTTTTGCAGCAAACACCAACACCATGTGTTTGACCTTTCAGGACCACCGTAGTGACCGCCATGTCAGAAAGAAAAGATTTGTATGTGTCAAACAAAGGAAGAGAGAAGAAGAATTTCAGGCTGACCTTAAGCACCTCCTGTAAATGTGTTAACAATTAATATCTGAACGAGACACACAGGAACTTCCTGCTTAGCTGCAGACACCATACCTAAACATGGAAAGAGCAGGAAAGAAACATTTCTTGCAAGCGCAGTGCAGGAACATGGTGCCGTGTGGGCGTGCAGCGTGCTCCTCTACACAGGCTTACAGGAGTAACGAGGTGATTGCACGGTCCCCGAGGAGCAGAATACACACGGAGGGTCGACGTTGTGAGAGTAATTTGGCAATTGGACGAGAGGAGATCTGGCTCTCTTACCTCCGCTGACGTGGGCAGACGCTGTTGAGAAGGGTCCCCGTGGCCTCACGGGAAAACCCTCTTGACGTCAAAGTGCGTTCCGAGCCCACAGATAGAGTGTTTTCATATGAGCGGCCTGGGCTTGGGTTTCAGTGAAGAAGGAGAAATTGCAACCACAGAGCTGAGAGGAGGGGAGCTTGAACTTAGACTTGAAGCCTCTCACCATTTGCCTTTTATGATAAAGCTCATTGCTCGTTCCTGCTACTACAGAGAATCATCGTGATCTGCTCTCTTCATGCCTTTTGTTTACCATTTGCCATCCAAGTCTGCAGATAGATGGCGCTTTATACGTCACCATCTCCTCTTTTTTTGTTTTTCCTCACAATTTTGAAGTGCATATTTGTTGTACCCTTTTTGTTTTTAACCTTGACTCTCTCAATCTGCTTTTGTTTCTGCTAACATCTCACTTCCTTCCAACAGGCTGAAGCTGGTGTATTCCCGTGGTGACAACTCCAGCTGTTTCTGCTAACATGTGACGTGGGAGCATCCACCAAACATGGAGGTTGTTAAGCTGTGGCCAGCTGTTTGCCTGTTGCCTCACCTCCTTCCTCACTTGCAGAAGAAAAAAAAACAAAAAAAAAACCATGCATAAATACAGACGTAGATGCACTTATGGAAATGTGCACACACGCCAGATTAAGACTTGGAGTGATGTCCATCCACCTTTGTGTGTATTCACGACTTCCGCAGTGCAAATATATCATTAAACGCTGCAAAGCACAGACAGCTACAAATAGGTGGTTTTGTGTGCTTTAAACTGCAGTCCTGAGTAAAATAAGAGGTTCAGCTGCATCTAATAATGGTTTGAGGACAATGTGGATGATCACGTTATTGCAAATCTGCAGCACACTGGTAACTTGAAGCGAATGCTTGTTTGTCAGCGTAACCCAAGCAAGAAATGCAGCACTCAAATTTTTTAGAACTTATCCATTTGGATATTTTTGTTTTTGGTAGTCATTATGTTTCCATGTTAAAGCCAGAGGACTCCATAACTAAAAGTGGTAAAAATGACCTTGCAAGCAAACTAAGTGGAGGCAGAAATAAAGCAGCAGTCCAAAGTCTGGTGCATTTCATGGGACCAAGTCTTCAGCTCCAGGTCATAAATGCCTGTCTGACAAAAAGACTACAAAAATGAGGTGTACACTTAAAATCTTAGCTTCACAACACAACCGCAGGACGCAGGAATAAAAGTTCAGGATGTTTACTAAGGAATTAACACAGAATGTAAGTGGATCTCTGAGGTGTGGTGTGGTAGGAAGGTCAGGCGAGTGATCTCCTCTTGGTGGCTCTGTAGCTTTGTAATACTACTTCCGGCTTCTCTCCTGTTTGCTGACTTCTCTCTCACTCAGACAATTCCCTTTTCTTCTCAGCAGTGAGCATCTACACAAAAAATAAGTCAAAAAAAAAATCACGGTTTCCTAATGCTTCACAGGTGCGAGACTAAAAGGAAGCAGAGATCCAGGTGAGCTCTGCCCCTGAAACACACGAGCCAACTCATAGACACGCACACACACACACACACACACACACACACACACACACACACACACACACACATACATATACATACACACGCACACACACACACACACAATTAGAGAGCGATAGAAATTAGCCAGTTGGTCAGGAGGAGCAGGAGACCATGACAGACAGAAGAAGAAGCGAGCAGTGAGGTACTCTACTGGTTATCTACTTGCACTTATTGTCTAGTTGGAGTTAGAGGATAGCCAGTATTAAGCAACTTGTGTATTAAAATCTCAGAACACACTAAAATGTTTTTATATGGACTTTTTATGGAGTTTTTGACAACTGTCAGGTGGAAGGAGAAGGGAAAAACATTTCAGTATATTATGTATGTAACATGTAATGCTTGGTTTTAAACACAGACTGAATATTTGAATGAATGCTTTTTAAATCATTTGTGACATTAATATGTTGGTTCAGACCTAAGAAATGAAGTTACATAAGAGAAGGCAGTGAGCCAACAGTGTTTCTGCAAAGTCCCAAACAAATTTAGGACTAACAAAGTAAGCTAATAGCAGATTTTATTCCATGACTTCTGCATAATACAGACACATAACATATAATATGTGTTTTTATTATCCCTAAGCTATAGTACATGAAAACAGTTTATCCATTCACAACTGACCTTTAGGAAACTAAAAGTTACATATGTTTACTTTTTGAGTTCTTCATTTGCATTTATATAGACAGATGCATAGCAACAGTAGCCATGATTCAATGATGTTCCATAATTGGTAAACAATGAGAAATGTTTGATTTCTGCAAAAGGTTTCTATACATAATCTTTAGTAGTTTAGTATCTATATAACAAACACCTAAAAAGAAGGAATCTCTGTGTGTTTTCCTAATTATTTCTACCTGTGAGGATTCTAGCATGCTCTAAGATAGCCAAACATCATAGATCAGTGTTTGACAACGACAGCGGGAACTGCACTAGTGTGTTATAATATGTTGATATCAAATGTTAAATGTTATAAAATGTATGTTATATGAGACCTGGTTTAAAATATTTATCTTATTTATTCGCTGTTTTGTTGATACTGTGGAGATGACTTTAGTATGTTGGGGTCAATTAACAAAGCAGCCAGTTCTTCTGTCACGGTCAGCTGTGTGGCAGGCAGGATGTAGGACCCAAACGCAGGACTCTGAGATAAAATACTTGCTGGAAAATACACACTAACACTAGGTATATGGATGCTGAAAAGAACACAAACAAAAGATGAACTAGAACTAAGAATTTTGCACTTAACTATGAACGACTAGAAGAGACTTGACATTACGTAACATGGCTAGAGAACATGGAGCTTATGCAGGAACACACAGCTAATGCGGAGGACGGGACAACAAACAGAGTAAGACTGAGGACTAAAATACACAGGCAGGATAACGAGAGGATGGGGAGCAGGTGGAAACACAGCTGGGACTAATCAGATATTACGAAAAGGGGGAAGCAAAACTGAAAACGCTGAACACAGGACACGAGACTATCAAAGTAAAACAGGAAACACAGGAGACATACACAAAGATGCAGACATAGAGACATGGCTGACTGGAGATGAAACATGGAACACAGGGAGGACACAGTGACTGAAACCAGAAGCTAAAAACTACAAAATAAGATCAACAGAAAACCATCAAGAGAACTAAAACCATGAATAACAGCAATCAAGGAATATAAATTAAACAAACGCAAAACACTGGGTCACAGACCCATTACCGTGATATCTTCTTCTTCAGTTTCAGTTTATCCAGCTTGGATGTACAGACGTCCTCTTTCTCTTGGATTTCTTGCCGAAACAACTGCAGAGTCACCAGTGTTTCTGACTCCCAGTCCTCTTTGTCTTGCTTGACTTCCTCGATTTCTCGCTTTTACTAACAGTAACTGAGTTCCTTCTCTGCCAAACAAAGTGTAACCATGATATAATCCATCATCTCATTTACTGTACAGATGAGATTTTGGCAACCTTGCTAATATCTTCTTTTGATTTCTGTTTTAGTCTTCTTCATCATCATCTGTCCTCACTAGTGTTTAACTTCCTTGTGACTGCTGGGTTAATCAGAGTACTAAAATGCTAGAATTGACCTCCACAAAACCAAAACACTGAGCTGCAAGACGCTAAAATGCTCACATCCATGTAGCAACTGATTATGCAAATCCAGCTTCCTTCACTGAATTCCTTATTCTATTATTATTCACCACAATGAAAGAGGACACTGAACTTAGCAAACATCAACATAAAACAGTTTTAGTGATCGATTCAAAAGCAGCACTACCTTTTGTGTTTCACGATTGATATATATTCTAATTTTATTTAGTTCTGCTCTCCCACAGTGAAACTCGTCGGAGGTCTGCTGAAAGTGTGGCCATCTGTAACAACAAACTGTAACAATCTCCATTTTACCAGTTGCCCATTTTCTGGCTGGCGTCCGCTTGTTTTCTCTTTCGCCCGCTCCGTCTCAGCTCGTTGACATTTTAGTGGCCCGCCGTTTATTTTACAGCACTTTGCCAGGAATGTGCACAAGGGTGCACAAGGGTGCAAAAAAAAAAAAATCACCATTGAAATTCAGCAAAATAACATTTACTTTCTTGGCGAGGAGATGGGAGGGAACAGGGTAGAAGGCTCATTGACAGAGGTAATTTGCAATAGATTAGATCTGTAAAATCTCCAGTGTGTGTGCGGGTGTGTGTGTGTGTGTGGAGGTAGGGAGGTCATGCCAAAATGGTGAGTTAAGGCCAAAGTAAATACACCTTTTCACAATAGAGCCCCTTACTAGTGTTGGCTGGCTGGCAGGCTGAAACTCAGGAAGTGCGTCTCATGTGTCATGGGGGGTTAATTGTGTTTTTGTGTTATCTTAGAAACAAGACCACCCCCCATAAACCCCTCTGAATGTCCTTGCAGACTGCTGTTACACACCTGGACAAATAACAATATGGAATTTTAAATTATGTTCTGATACATCGTGTAGGGCCCGTGTCCAGCTCATGGGCATTACACCAAAGGCCACATATGTTGCATAAGAAAGAAAAAGAAAAAAATTCTCTGTACCAAATACTGATTTTATTTTCAAGTCAGCTTTAATATACGTCACATCCTTTATTTCATTCCGTCTCTTCTTCCTGGTGCTGCAGAGCTGCTCAGAGGGAGCGCGCTCCAGCTGTAATGATGGCCTCTGTGTGTGGCGTGTTAAGACAGCCGGGCGGAGGGGGGAAATTGCTGCTCTTGCACCTTGCATTCTTGGGCTGAGTTTCGGGGACCTCCCTTGTCCTTCTCTGTGGCTTCCCGGTTCGGAAGCTCGCCGTCCGTAATGTTTGCTGCTGGCTCAGTTGTGTGTGGTGAGGAAATTTCAGATGTGTTATTCTGAGGGAAAAAGACGCCCGTGCGTGAAGCCAGTCAGCAAGGTTTAATAACACAAGAGGAACTATTCAGCCCTATTCTATTCGAAATCACCCCTGATTATTGAGCTCAGTCAGTTGAATTCTGTTGTTATTTGCTGGGAATGCTTAGCTGCAATTCCTAGTTTTTAGTCATGTGACTGCTGCAGAGCCCTACAAGGTAAAAGTCCTCACAGAACTGCACCACAGGCCTCTCATTTGTTCTGGGCACAAATGCTTAGATTGCCTCTCAAAAGAAGAAAAGCAAAGCACAATATTTAAATCATGAAAAGCAAAAGCACTCTTTTCGCCCATGTTTACAAATCTTCTAATGAAAAATCTAAATTTTGCTAGGACACAAGTTGATTCCTTTTGCTCATGACTAACTGCAACAACCCTAACCCTAACCCTAACCTATGGTCAATATTTGATCAAAGGTTAGGGTTAAAGTAAGATCATAAGCCATGCCCTAACCCTGCGCATGATCTCAAAAGGTAAGCAGGGGCAGGCCTGGTCCGTACTTAAATGGGAGACTGCCTGGGAATACCAGGTGCTGTGAGTTTACATACAAGGGGAGTGTCATCTGACTGTTGGGGTTTTCTCTGTATTATTGTATTATAAACCCCCTTGAGGCAACTGTTGTGTTTTCGTGCTATATATAAATGAAACTGAACTCATGTAAATGCCAGGGCCCACATGATCACAATAACACCTCTGCGTACTGGTTGGTCAGACCGTTCCCACCTTTGATCTCAGCTACACACCTATAAAGCTTAACGACTTCACCAACTTATATGAAGTAGCCTTTGTGGTAGTTCATGCTAGTGTACAGACACACACTCACATGGTGAAAGCAACACCAGCTGTGTTGCCCCTGCTGGTAAAAGAGGTCATCCCTCTGCTTCACAGAGAGCTGTCACTCCTCATTCTCCTTCTTGCAAAGATCTGCCTTCGCCAAGATTAAATATGCGGCTTGGACAGCAGGGCGGAGATATGCTGAGTGTGTGTAACAACCCCAGCTGGGAGCCAACTATCTTTTAGCTCCGGTGCTCATCCAAGGGATTGTGTGATACGTCCAGAATGTACAGACAAGCAAGGTACACCACAAACGCTGGAGTAGAGGAGGGGAAAAGAAAATCATAGAAAAGCGAAACGTGGAAAATCCCTCCTCTGGGCCCACTGCCTCGAACTGACGTCGGCCGCACTTGTACTCATTTGGTCGTGCGAACGTTCAGTCTCATTAATTTTTTTCTATCTCAATCTGTGGTTCACACACCTTGTTGTCCTCCTTGGCCCAGACAGCTGCTACATCTCTCATCCTCGCTTTCATTGCTTCTCCCCCTGCCTCTGCTTGTCTCTCTCTCACACACATACACACACTGCTTGAAGAGGCTCGGGGCTGGGGTTTCTCACTCTGCGCTGACGTAGACAGATGCGAGATTCCCATCGTTACCTCTGCCCATTTATCATCCGCAGCGGTACAATTACATAACTGTGTTTACACGCGAGAGAAGAGGAGTCGGGTTCCAGCAGGGGACAGTAGTGAAGAGAAGGAGGAAGTTAGCGAGTGCGCTGATGTCACATTTGTGCTCGCTTGCGTATGTGCGCTTTCACTCCCACTCTCTAATAAACACGTGCGGCCCACCCAAAAGGGCACGTAAACATCACATGTGCTCTTTTAAGACAAAATAAACAAAACTGCAGTACTCATAAGGTCCCCTAACTTTGTCCTCACGGTCGACCGCCATTCATAAAACTGTTAAAATGAGACATTTTCACATGCGTGCTCAGTTTTTGGACAGAGAAGAATGAGCGAGGTTGTATCATACCCTACATGTGGGCTTTGGTGTGAGTCTGATTGGCTTGAGCATATGTTTTTTTTGTGCCACTGTGAAATTTATCGATGTGTGCCATCAGACTTGTTTTCCACCGACGGCCTCATCAGACTCCAGATTCCAGTTGTTTTCTTTACCTCCCTGACTCATCTAATTGTTTGGTGTGATTTATGCGGCGATTATCCAAGCATGCTTTCTGAGCAGGCCAGCGACAGAGGGGAGGATTACCAACAACCCTCACCAGGAGACATTAATTGTGGGATGAGAGTTTAGACCCGAGTGAGTTACGGAGACAGTCAACTCCATGTCTTCCTTGTGGTAATAACTCCTGAAGCACTCTCACCCATCTGCTGTGCTTTCTCTCTGACGACATATCTTCTGTGTTTTTCCTCAGTTTGGCTTTAAACCCTTGCTCACTCTGAATCCACTGGGGACACGTTTTAGTTCCTTTTTCCAAATACCTCGCATAACTCGAAGCATGAGACAGAATTAGGAGTTCTGCCCAGTTCTTTATATTGCACTGCAAAACATATCAATCATTAGACGTCAGGAGTTCTGCGTTTTTCAAAGAGCAACACGATGGATCAACGAGGCCGAAATTAAACAGCATCCAGCGACCAGTGTTACGGTGCCCGGGGTCGCTTCCATCATCCTGACATGTGTGAAGGTAGTCAACCCGGTGGGTGACGGAGAAGTGAATCGGGTGTTGTGTTAAGGACTCAACAGACCCGAGTCGCACGGAGTGCCGAAAAGCTGAACAAACACTCCTCTGCACAGTTTTCTTAATGGAAGAAAATGCGTCCAAAAGCTAGAGATTTTTTAAAACTTAGCTAGCACATAGCTGTTTGGTACTTGTTTGCTGGTATTTATGCTCAACCAGGGGAGTCATGTTATTTCAGGTAAATACTGTATGTCAGAGAGATATACAGCTGAGGCCTGGTTATGTAAGTATGCAGCTGATGTGTGAGGCACTGGCCATTTTGGGAGCAGAGGGAGAGGAGAGGAATGTGAAGCACTTGTGAAAAAGACGTTGATGCCTTATCTGTCCGAAGATGGGCCGGACAGATAATTCGCGCTCACCTCATCCATTTAATTCTTTGCGTACTTGTGCCTTGATTTAAGGTTCCCTCCACCTGCCGCTGTCTTTTTTGATGGATGCTCGTGTTCTTAGAGGTTATGCAAACACTCCAAGGCACACAGTCTAAATTTGTTCCAGTAAGTTCATGTCTTTGAACGTTTCATTTGAGTAAATTTAAATCAGTATCAGAAGCACTGCTCTTTATCACGTGGAGGATCTGCTGTCCTGTGGCTAAACGGCCAATCAGAAACCACTTCCTTAAAAACAGCCTATTACATAAGAAGCAGCCATGTCTCATATGGCCGTACTAGAAAATTTGCTGTTGACTCTGGCAAAATGTCCATCAGCAGTGACGCCAAGTCAAAAGGCAAGCTGTCACCACTCCTCCCCTCTTAGACTCTGTGTGAATGAACACTTGGCTCCATAAATCTTCAGCTTTTACTTCACCCCAAACATTACGTTCCTCCAGAGGGTGGTTTTAAGAGAAACTTATCTGACATTCATCAGTCAGCACCAAAGTGAGGTTTTGTGAGATGCACGGAAGTGATTCGACTTCATTACATAACTGATATCTAACCATTACACAAATTATGACTGAACCGTTTTCTCATCCATGCATGACAACTACGCTATGGTTACGTTTAGATCATAGAAGTAAATGAAGATACTCTTAGTTGCTAGCAGCTTCAAAAAACTCAAATGTAAAGGAGAGAGAATAAGAGAATAAAAACAACTAAGAACAAAAACGACTGAGGCTCTTAAAAGAAAAAAAATTGTTTGAGTCACCATGTGCAAAAAGCCAGTGCTTAAAAATGTGTCTTCAGTAGAGATTTAACATGTTCGATGTTTGTGCAGATCTGATATTTAGTGGCAGACTATTCCAGATTCTGGGACCTGCCACAGAGAAGTCTCTGTGGCCGTGAGATTTAAGTTTAGACCTTGGATGGATAACATTAGTTTTAAACTAGACCTCACAGTGCTTTCTGGAGCATGAATAGATAGCAGCTCAGATAGGTAAGAAGGGGCTCAGGCCGTTTAGTGATTTAAAAACGAAAAGTAAAATTTTAAATTGGATCCTGTAAGTAACAGGAAGCCAGTGTAAAGAGGCCAACACTCGGGTCACATCCTACTTTCGTTTCGTACCAGTCAGCAGATGAGTAGCTGCATTTTGGACCAACTGGAGAGAATAAATAGAGGACTGGTTCAAACCGAAGTGCAGAGTCATCTGCTGTTTCCACCTGTGCCTGATTACCCAGTCAGCGTGTGTATATGGGACAGAGGGAGGCCACTACAAGGCTTTATAAAACAATTCTCTACACCTGTTATTTCAGAAATTACCTTTTTTCCCCAGTATGCCTGCGTTCTACATTTTTTGTAGCCATGTTGCACTGCCATGTCTCTACAGTAGCCCAGAATGGATCAACCAAGCAGTGGCTCTAGAAAGGGCCTCTCCCAGTCTTACATTCCTGTAAAGCAGGGGTGGGGGAACTCCAGGCCTCGAGGGCCGGTGTCCTGCAGGTTTTAGATGTGTCCTTGATCCAACACAGCTGATTTAAATGGCTAAATTACCTCCTCAACATGTCTTGAACTTCTTCAGAGGCCTGGTAATGAACTAATCATTTGATTCAGGTGTGTTGTACTTGTTGTTCCTAGAGTATTTAAAAGTAGAATGGGAGGCAGAGCCTTCAGTTTTCAGGCCCCTCTTCTACGGAACCAGCTTCCAGTTTGGATTTGGGAGACAGACACTATCTCTACTTTTAAGATTAGGCTTCAAACTTTCCTTTTTGCTAAAGCGTATAGTTTGGGCTGGATCAGGTGACCCTGAATCCTCCCTTAGTTATGTTGCAATAGGTGTAGGCTGCTGGAGGATTCCCATGATGCATTGAGTGTTTCTTCTCCAGTCACTTTTCTCACTCACTATGTGTTAATAGACCTCTCTGCACTGAATCATACTTATTATTAATCTCTGGCTCTTCCACAGCATGTTTTTTATCCTGTCCTCCTTCTCTCTCCCCAGCCGGTTGCGCCAGATGGTCGCCCCTCCCTGAGCCTGGTTCTGCTGGAGGTTTCTTCCTGTTAAAAGGGTTTTTTTCCTTCCCACTGTCGCCAAAGTGCTTGCTCATAGGGGCTCATATGATTGTTGGGTTTTTCTCTGTATGTCTTATTGAAGGGTCTACGTTACAGTATAAAGCGCCGTGAGGCGACTGTTGTTGTGATTTGGCGCTGTATAAATAAAATTGAATTGAATTGAATTGTTGACCCAGGGTGATATCTAAAACCTGCAGATCACTGGCCCTTGAGGCCTGGAGTTCCCCACCCCTGCCGTAAAGACCGCTGTTTCTTTTTCATGCTTGAAAGGGATGGGTGTTCAGCTTCATGGAATCTGCAGCCTTACCGCTAGATGCCACTAAATCCAACCCAATGGTCATTTATGAGACACCCAAGTGGCATGATGCATGTCAAAAACAGCATGACCCCATACATGAGTCCCAAAGGACACATGTATGGGAAATTTGATATACCGAAATATAGTAGCAGTATCAAAAGCTTTACAGTACTGTGGAAAAGCCTTGAGCCATCTCCTCATTTCTTTATATTTTTGTTAGGAAAAGAGGATATGTGCAACTTAAATGGAAATGCAGTATATAAGACAAAAATAATTTGTACCATTCTAACGAGCTTGAAAGTCAGTCTTGAAGGAAATTCAAAGCTCGTCTTTGAGAGTTAGCTGACTTTTGTTCTGTTCTCTGTCAAGATGATCCCACACTGCTTCAGTAATGTGGAGGTCGGGTTCTGGGGAGGCCAATCCATGCCCGATGGTGTTTCATCGTGTATTTTTCTATACAGGTATGCTTTTTCTTCATTGGCAGTGTGTTTGTCATTATTGTCATGCTGAAAAATGAAGCTGCCAAACAGATGCTTTCCAAATGGTATTGAGTATTGGATCAAAATCTGACGGTCGTTTCATGTATTCAGAATCCCATCAATTTTAGCAAGATCCCCAACACCACTGGCTGCAAAGCAGCTCCAAACCATCTTTTACAGATGACTGCAAACACTCACCTGTTGTCACTGATTTTCAGTTCAATTACTGTGTTTGGCCTTTTCTCCCTGTTTCCCTTCCTTAAGAATGGCTTCTTGACAACCACCCTTCCACTGAGACCATTTGGCAAATGGACTGGTTCCTATATAGCACTTTTCTACTCTATCTGAGCACTCAAAGCGCTTTACACAACTTGTACATTCATTCATTCACTTTTTCTATGCTGTTTCGAACTGCTTTCTCTCTAACATTCACACGTATTCATACTCCGATGGGTGCATCGGAGAGCAACATGGGGTTAGTATCTTGCCCAAAAATACTCGGCATGCAGACTGGGATCAAACCACCAATCTTCCGGTTAGTAGGTGACCTGCTGTACCACCTGAGCTACAGCCACCCCATTTCTGTTGAGGCTTCAGTGAACAGTAGATGGATCCACTGAAAGGCCGAATGTATCGCTCAGGTCCTGTGTAAGCTCTTTGCTGGAATTTTTTTTCAGGATGTGACTTTCAGAAAATGTTCATCTGCTGTAGATAGTTTTTTAGGCCTGCCACTTTTATTTTGTCCTCGACTGTCCTCCAGATTCTTCAGAGATTTTAAAGACACACTGCACCCTTTTCGAAATATACCACATTTTATGCTAATAGCTAACCAAGACAGAACAAGAACTAATAAGTCAGTGTTGAGTGTCTTAACAAATGAAAAAGATTCTTCTGAAAATGGTCAGGTATAAGAACTGGACTGAAAATGAATGAAAAAGCAGCCACTGTCCAAAAAACTTTGACAAACCTTCAGAAAGGCTGGAGAACTACTGCTCAAAACCATCAGCTTCCTTGGAAGCAAAATTTACAGAAATGAGGAGTGACTCAAGCTTTTGGCACAGTACTTTGTGCACACACATCCTTTTAAAATATTTTATTTGGCAGCGAGTTTTTATTAAAAAAAGGTTTTTTTTTTAAAAGGACAAGACGTGAGATATTTAGCTGCCTCACGTCTAGCAGAATTTCTCCCGTCTCTCATCATGCGGATGAACTCCAACATCCTTCCTGTTCTCTGCTAGTGACAGCAGTCTGTCTGAACCAGATCTCTCCCCTGATGCACATTCTCGTTAGTGTCATGCTGTGCGTCATAGTGCATCTCCAGTGCAGAAGAAGATCTACATCACTAGCTGCAGTCCTAGACAATGCAGTTGGGAAACTCAGATGTGTGAAGAGATCCTGTCTAGAGAGGCAGCTCAATAATAACAACAACCATCTACTTGGCCAAGAAGTGCTGGGAACAGAGAATTAGCAGAGACTGTACTTTCCAAGTAAGAGTGGGGAAGCTGTCCTCTAGTAAATCAGTAACAGATGGCGTCATTGTGTCAAAGTCATTAAAAAATAATATTAAGAAAACGTAGAAATGCTACATGAGTGCTCAAATATACTTGGGTGGCCAATTTTTACATTGGCAAGTTGAGCAAAAATTACTATTTTAAAGGTTGACTTTCTTTTTTTCTTTTAAACTTAATTTTGTTAACCTTGTTTGGAACACAAAACAACGCATGATTGACATAGTATCAGACATCAGTCACACTTTAAGATGCATATAATATAAAGATAAACATTGAAACCATAAATTAATGGATCACATCACACTGCAAAAGATTTGCATTTCATTTGTATCCACCATTATTATTATATTTATTTTTAATTTTAATATTCTCAAAGAATAGAAACCTGATATTGCAAAAAAAATACCCACATTGCCAGTCTCAGTGAAAGGAACAGTGATAGTAGTCTTAATTAACAAGCAGGAAAGTATTCCATCTCACAGAGTGATATCCATACTCTTTACAAAACCTTGCAGTCTCAAGTTTGAGAGAAACATTCCTTAAAATTCCATTTCAAGGACTTCCTGAACTATTTTTATCCACTCACCGATTGTTTGAGAACATTTATTTGATGCTTCTTAGTTTCTGCTTTTGTACTTGTAGTTGGTAATATTTCTAACAAGTATCTGTTTTGTTTTTTGAGTTCAGGCAGCACATTCCTCAAATAAATACCACTAAAATCGGCCAGCAAGTAAGAAGAAATCACAGGACAGTCCTAAAAACCATAAACATGACCTGCAGTCATATTGTGCTCCAATACTGAGTACTTTTAAGTATTTTACTCTGACTGTTTCAGTGTTGGAGCTATTAAAAACCTTTTTTTAGCCTTTTAGACTTTTTTAGCCATTTTTATCATCAAGCACATCGCCAGCATAACAAAATTAAAAAACAAAACAAAAAAACCCTGATAAGGATAAGAGGAAGAGAATGGATGGATGGAGAGAAAAAAACAAGCTATACAGAGAGAACATAAATTAATCTTGAGCAGTTGTTGGGGTTTCGCCATGAATAGATGTAACAACATTAGCATGAGGGATGCAAACACCTTGTGATCCCAGGTACTTCTACTAGCACAATGACTAAAACAGAACTAAATACCCCACCTTTCTCAAATTCTTCCAAGAACTCACATCTTCGGAGTTTTTTTTTGTTGTTTTTTGCACACAAATATTCACACAAATCCTGCCTCATGGCACGGAACAATGAAAGCCTTTAACCAGGCACCCAACAGTTTGTCTAGTAGATGATTGCTTTAATGACGCGGGTGTTTAAGAAGCCAAATGTCACATCGGTTTTTAAGACATTCTTTTTTTTGTGACTCACGCGTGCATCATGTCCGAACTACGTCAGACGATGCGCTTCGTAACGCTAGCTGCCCTGCTGTGCACCTCTGGGGTCTCATTGTGAGGTGTGTGGCCACTCATGCAGTTAATAAATGTGACGTGGTATTAGCCTGTTTAGCGTACATGCACATTGACTGGTGTGTAGCAAAGGAGAAAGCCTCAAGCTTGTGGTAGCATATTTAGTTGCTCTTTTACACACACATTGCACAGTGTTTGCCTAGCCCCTGCTGTGGCTCCCAGCTGTTTATGAGACCGTTTCCCAGGGAAAGTCAGAATACTAATGGAGTCACCTAACCACTCAACCCTTTAGGGACAGAGAGAAAGTCAAGGAGCGGGAAGGAAGACGTGGTGGTTATACTGAATACTGGAAGATTTCTTGAAGTAATTAAAACCTGCAAGTTCAATCGAAGCCATATTTTCAAATTTACAAAACAGAAGGGATTTCTTTCAGGGTTTTTTTTTTTAGTGTGTCACATCTAGAGCAATGCCTTAAATGGCCTGAAACAAATTAATTCCAAGATTCACATCCTCTGTCAATTCACAAGAAACTAAAATTAAACTTTATTAAAAAAAAAAAAGCCAGCCACCTTTGGCATCCATTGATAGAAAACAGAAAAGGAGGGAAAATCCTTTGTAAACTGACCAAACCACCAACTTCCCCAATGAAATCATGTCAGAGTCATTGGTGAACTTGGCATATACCAGTAGAAGGGAAATACCCCCACACTCCTTGAAATCCCATGACCACCCAACCACAACTTCCCGCCTGATACAAGCAGTGACGACAGTCCCGAGCTCGAGCACCTGCAAGCTGCCCTTTGTTTTCGTGGGAGTTGCTGGGCAGAGTTTAGGAAAGGAAAAGAAATGATGCTTTATGATGAAACTGATTAACCACGCTGTCACTCCTCAGGAAACAAATGAGGAAGCAATGAAGGCTGACTAATGCTGGGCTGCACAGTGTGTTTTAATTTCAGTAACATTTTGCAGTATGATGTTTCCAGCCTTTGTTTCACACTTTCCGGTAAGGAGAAACGCCCTTCGTCATGGTCCGGGGTCTTCGATCCAGAGTGTTTGACACTTTTAGGTCTGTTTCCATCACTTCTGTATCTAGTTTGTTTGTGTTCCTTTTCTTTCTTTCACCATTATCCCCTAATCCATTTCTGTTTTTAGTCATCTTTCTCTCCTCTTGTCTTTCTCCATCTCTGAATTGCACATTAACATTTTTTTTGGTCTCCCTGAGAAATACTTGGGGAGAAATACTATCTCCCCACTTAAAAAAAACAACAAAGTTACTCAGTTCATGCTTCCTACTGTTCTATCGTGCTAGCTAGACGCTGAAGTAACCCGACTGCATTATATCTGCATGAGCGCAGCACAGAGATAGGAAGTAAAAGCGTATGTGTAAGGGGGGATTGAAATGCCATTATTTTCTAATCTGCATAAAGTCACTGGAAGCGTCATCAGGCTGCAGAGCACGGAAAATTGCGATTTTGCTTCGATACCCCGTCAGCTCCAGTCTGCATGCCAAATATCCTTGGACAAGATACTAACCCCAAGTTGCTGTCTGATGTATCCATCGGAGTGTGAATGTTACATAGTAACCACTTGCATAGAAAAAAGTGCTTGTGTGAGGTGCAAGCGCTTTGAGTGCTCAGAGTAGAAAAGCGCTATTTAAAAACCAGTCCATTTACCCATCCAGACTTTTATTACAACTGATCCAGAAATAACTGCACCTGTAAGTTAGATATAGTCATATTGTGATATAGACAAAATGAAATCAAACATTATGCACAAACATATATAATAATAAAGACGTAGCCTGCCTTACAGTTCATGTAAATTCAGTTCATAATCTTCTTTGGTGGTGGACACTGTAATTTCAGAAAAAAAAAAAGTGCTAGTGGGTAATTTGCTAACTACTAGCAAACATAATGAATTTATTTCCTCCAGGTATGAAATATTTAGTACAGTACAGCACGAGGCTCATTTTTTAAAATGATGGTCACTTTTATAGTATGGTTATGGTGGCCCTGAGAGGTCAAACACACTGTGACTTAACACCAACACATAGAAAAATGCCAAAAAAAAGCACACAAAACACCACAAAGTGTTTTTTGGGGGGGGGGGCAGAATAACGTGACGGAACAGCTGCTGACGTGACAAAAAACCAAAACATGTGGAGAACTGTACTGAAATGTACTCAGAAGAAGCAGAGGATTTTTTGTGTTGCGAGAGAAAAAAATTGGAAAGTTACATGTGTTTTAATCACATTATTCATCTAAGACTGTCAGTACATTTTTGCTATTAGCCCTTCACTGTTAGCTTGTCACATCTGCAGCTGTTCTGTCACGTTATTGTCTCCAACAAAACACTTTTTTCTGTGACCTTTTGTGGCATTTCTGTCCTATTTCCTTTGTGTTTCATTCAGCTTCTATTGTACCTTCTGTGTTTTTGCAGCTTTTTCTATCTACTAGTGTCTTCTTAAGCTGCATGAACTATGAGGTAAGGACATATGATGCGCATTTGGGTGTGGCTGCCTTGTGATTAACAAGCTGCTACCACATGAGCATGCAGTTGCAACTGCTAAAGTTTCACAAGCCTCAAAACAGGACTTCACAATCAAAAGGAAATCACACTGGCTGCCTTTATTGATGCATATATAGCCTGTAAGCATGTGACCTGTCTGTTGTGAATGTATAGACGTGTCATCGTCTGGAAGCGTGAGGTAGTTTGTCGTCTGGCTCAGTTCCAATCAACATCCGTATCTATATTTGTACATTTAGACTCAAAAATTACAGCTGTTTACGTCTACAGTGGAATAGAGATAAGCACTAAAGCGGCACTGATTAGTTTCTTTGTAATACAAATGATGGCTTTGCAGATTTGTGGAGTTTGTCCTCGTCTAAAATTGGTATGCTTGAAACACAAGAATGTGACCAGTGTGTTCTTTACAAGAGAACAGAGGCCCACAGTCCGAAACACGCTTCCTACCATGTATTTTCTTTGAGTGCTGGCTGAAATAAACCCGACATGTTCAAGAATGTGAAACAAAAGTTGTCCTTTCATGACCCAAGAACCTGAGATAACTGGAGTCATATGGGCCTGTCTGCTTCTTTCCAACAGAAATGGAAGCAGAATCCATTTGATGTTATTCTCTGCAATGTTGAGCCGGCAGTTTATAAAATAAAGGCTTTGTTAAAACCATTTTAATTTCTGACACATCTTAGGGGTAATAAAATGGGTCACATGTCTTTTCGGGGCATTTTATGTAACCTTCATCACGCTCTTTGCTCAACCTCTTCCACATTTTTCCACAAACCTGAGCTTAACCCTGGCGCAGACATTAAATGCCTTGGCTGACTTCTTCTCCACGTTGTTCATTCTTTGTTTTGTACCAGAGTTCATTATTATACTTATGTACCATGGTAATCTGGGAATCTGTCTGCCAGTCTGCTGACTTAGCCTCTGGGGGCAACATCCAATTTTTAAGGGTTTCTCTCTAGCCAGTGTGTCCTTTGCTGTCTACAAACGACTGTTTAACTACATCCAAACAAAGCCTGCTCAAATGTGACTGGTTGAACTTGGACTACAAACAGCAGCAAATGTAAACCAGAACGCTTCAAGTACCAAAATCATATTCTTTGAATATAAATTGCTTATATCCAGATATCTGTTGAAAGAGATTATTACCATCACTGCTAAGCAAGTAAAAAGAGAAAGTTTTACACAGCTGATGTGGCCATGGATGAGTGGTCCACTGAGACATGGTATGAATGGATATGTGCCAAGAAATCAGGCAACTTGTCTAGCAGTGATAACAAAGTACAAGACTAATCAATTAAAATGAAGCCTGTGTATTGTGCGGATATTGTCACTGATATTCTAATACTGATATTCTCATTTGGAGGGCCGACCAGTTGCACTGACTGGTGTCTGGAGTCCTTCATTTTTCTAAATCTGAGGTCAAAGGTTAGGGAAAGATCTACAATCAGAGGCCTTGCTGGATCTGGAAGATATCCAGCTCTTAGCATAGCCCCCAGATTGACACAGAGTTCACAAATCCAGAACAAAAAAAGGCAGTTCAGAGAGTTTATGCGGCATTGAGAGTATCATTAAGAAAATGCAGAAGAACTGCCACTTGGGCAGTAATTTTCACTCCAAATGATGCCTTATTTGAAATGTCAGCAGGTTAGCGCCACACGTTTAGTAACACGAGCGCTTCCTGAAATCATCCTAAAAATGTCTCATTTCCAGAAAACTGTGAGGGTGTAGAGCGCAGCCTTGAATCGTTAAGTGAAGCAATATTAGTTTTGCAGTTATCATCATTCTGACTGACAGTCAAATTGACCCATACCTTTGGCTGGCCACCTCAGCTGGGCATCTCAGTGTGAACCTGAGAGCCAACATCTTGACATGAGAAGGATACCTGGGAAGGAAACGTCTTTCCAAAATGAGAAAAGAAAAAGCAAAAGAAAGAACTTCTTTTGCTCACGTTTTTTCTTTTTTTTTTCTTCTTCTATTTTTCTGAGTGCCGAAAGTTGGATGATGTGCGGGGTTGCAGGGTCGGTGGAATGCAGAGTTTCTGGAGTCAAAGTGGAGGTTGGCAAAAAAATCCCTCCATTGCTCCAGCACACAATCCTCCAAAGTCACGATTTCGAAACAAAGGCAGCAGGTATAAGGCACACTGGCAGATATGGAGCAAAAAGGACCGCAAGGACACTAAACATGAAAGCAACCTTATCTCGTAGTTTGGATTAATCCCTTTACTCGCTCTTTTTTCTTGCCAAAGTTTCCTAATTGCTAAAATATAAGTAGCCACACAGTGTCAGAAACAATGCGGCTGCTCTGCCTGAGCTGCATTCCTTCAATTAGTGGCTCGACTTAAGCGTCAGATTTGTCGAAGCTATTCTTCCATTAGAGCTTCTCCAGAACTTTCCGTTACTATCCTAAGGGGGGAAAATGTGCTGGATCAGCATTAAGAGCGGCAGGACAGTGAGAAGAGAGTGTTTACACCTTCCCTGAAGATCTATCTTTTGTGATTCCAGCCTATTTTCTCCTTGACAAAAAAAGCACACATTTCATAGCACATATGGGAGGCGCCTGCCAGGAATATGGGTTTAAAGAAAAAAAAAAAGACTTTACAGGAACAAGGACTCCTCTGTATAGTCTATTCATTTACAGCAGGTACCTCTGTCTCAGGCCAAAAATCAAATGAAGAGGTTCTCGTAAGTTAAGCATCATCAGACCCACTATTTGTCCCCTATACTATGTTCACTATTGGTGCTAATTTACTCTATTTTGTTTTTCCTGTTTTGACTACTTATTCATAAACTTGAGATCCAAGCTTAATTTCTTTTTATAGACTGGAAAGTATTTACTACGGTTTTAATGACTATCCCGGAATCTGTTTGTGAGGAAAATAACACCAAAAAAAAAAAAATTCCTTGATGATGCCTTCATGGAAAGAGTAATAGTAATAGTGGAGAAGCAGTGGCGAGCTCCAGCCGGAAACCCAGATCTGGGTTAGAATGTGAATTTGAAATTCTTTGACTGTTACCACAAACAAGACCTCCACCGGCATCGACAGGACCGAGACGGAGGAATGAACAGGGAGAAAGGAGACGGATAAGATGGAAGAGGAGGGAGATAGGCATGATTGGATATGACACAAACAGAGCAGAGGACAGGACAGCACACAGCCAGAGTGGAAGCACAGAGGCACGGGAGTGAGCTACACACCCTGGCTGTGAGTTGAGTTAAGGAACGGATGGCGGGGCTGATGGGTGGATGCCTTTCTGGGCTTGTTGTAAAAGAGACAATGCAGTGGCTTCACAGTGAAGCTGCTCTGCGCTTTCTCAGACTATCCCATGTACTCTGGGATCAAGTGAGGCCTGGTATGGATTAGGTGAATCTGCAGGAATTCACTGGGCTTTGATAACTAAACAGCTGTTTGTGAGCAGAGGTCAAGAGGTCACAGACAGGTGACTGCTGGCACAGAGCAGGATCAAAGCGAGGTCCTCCAGAGTTCAGGGAAATTTGAGCCCAGCTCACCACAAGGAAGACACAACAATGTGCCAGGATCTTTTTTTTTCTCTACCCTTTGTCTCTGCATTGGTTTGATCCTCTGAATATAACCTCATTTACGCCTTGCTGGACTGCTGTAGCGAGAGACCGAATGAATGGAAGGACTTTGAAGTACCGAAAAAGGGCAAATTTGTAATCCCCTTATGTCCGGAGACAACCCACATACCAGATGACCCACAATAAGCAATGATCATTCGGGGAGAGGAGGGGGGGACACAACAAAGAGCCTCTCTGTTTACTATCCGCCATCAAACAGTAGACACAAGAGACTTGTAACTGCTAATTAGCACGGGCGATGTACTGTGTGTGTGCCCTGTTTTAGTTTCAACTTCTCTCCAGTAGCCCCGTGGAGACTTTCCGCTCTAAATACCCAAGAATTACATCCACATGGACTGTGGAGGAGGTTTTGCAAGGTATTTGCTCAAGGACCTCGCAGCCCCTGTGTGAGTGATGACTGGGACCGCAACGGACACAGAAAACCTGACATTAGCAATAAAAGCACCTGGTTCTGTTTGTGTACTCACGTGTCTGTGTACATGTTTCTAACCGACATCTTTGTGTACATCTTCACGCGTGCACCTACATAGCCTCCTCTGCATTTAGACCCATCACTGCATGAAGTCAGTGATGTGCTGAACTGGCTCGTTCACATTTATAATCTCGCACACCGCCCAGTTCATTTTCAAGAAATGAAGGTTGAGTGAACACGGAGCAGATTTAAGCACTTACAAACGCACAAAAACCCTCATAACTGGCTGTTCCTTTGTAGATTTTCAGCTCAGGTCAACTTTCCAACCAACTGGGTGTCATTAAACATTTATCCGTAGAAGCTGTTTGCTTTCACTCTGCAAAAAAAGCAATTTGAGGTGTCTGGACAACTTCTGGGAAAGATGCATCTCTGAGCTTATTCAGGCATTTTTAAAGCACACATTTGCTACGACTTAAAGAAATTATCCGTCTCACAGCTGCGATCCAAAGTCAAAGTCATATTTGTTGGCAATTCATTAGCCGAGTGTTTACTGTGGCCGATGAGCCCATCAGGATTTCAGTGTTTGAACTGAGATTTAGGAAGCAGCCAGTCTTTTGCTGACTGGGCTGTTCTGTAGTGAGTAAACACGTTTCAAACGCAGCGGACTCCTGACATGTCAGACTACGAGACCAACCTAAAAAGCGACTGTTTTGTTGAAGCCAGATGGTTATAAGAATAGGATCGCTTGTACAGCGTTTAATGGGGCATCGGTTCATCCACCATATGACAAAGATGCAAAGATTTAGGGAAGACAGAGGGGCTGGGGGATAAGAGGAATATGGCCAATACTCTTGAGTGAGAGCAATAAAACTCATGAAGTTCAAAGCTTCTCAAAATTAATGATAGACCAGGGTTCCTTTACCTTTGGTTCACCCGTCACTCTTTTTTTGTCTGTTCAGACATTGTGTTGGTCATCCAAGGACTGGAGTGTTTCTTAAAAATCTGGTTGCAGTTATCCACAAATTATCTTTTTTCTTTTCGTTGTTTTACCAGGCAGGGATCTGTGGAACATGTTGGCTTTCCTCAGCTGGACATATTGTGTTCCCTGTTTAATGAAACCCTTTCTATTCACAGCCACTCATGGAAAAATTGGCATATTTGGATGTCATATCATCATAATAATATAATACCTATTCTTAAAACTGAGGGTCAAGCAAGTGGTTTTCTTTTTCAATACATCAAAGTCCAACGTGTTGTTTGAGGGACAACGAATAAGCTTAAGCTTTGCAGATGTCATGGACTGTTGACCTCGCTAACAGAGGACAACACCTATTTGATGGGAGGTCATCATCACCATTCGGGGTGGTTGTAGCTCAGCAGGTAGAGCAGGTCAACTAAGCAGAACGCTGGTTTGATTTCTGGTTGCTCCTGGAGCAATGTTCATGTGAATGTTTGTGAATGTTAAATAGAAAAATATAGGAAAACATTTGTATGAATGGGTGAATGATGCTTGTTGTATAAAGCGCTTTGAGTGCTCAGGTAGAGTAGAAAAGCGCCATATACCATTTACCATCAAATTACACTCTTGATGACCAAGTGAGTATAAAAACATTTAGAAAATCTGCACACTTTCTGCTGGATAAATTGTTGAGGTCCCTGGAGGTCAGGCACTTTTTAAAAAATGGGACAAAAACACAATGACTCATGAGAGCCTTTCCTCATTACACTACGGTTTTCATCAAAGGTGGTGTCTGGCAATGCTGAGTAAAAGTACTGCACGTTCAGACAATTTGAAACCGCTGTGAGTTGACTTTCTCAACAACTGTTTACTATTTGTGGTGTGGAAGTGGATCTCGTATTTTCCGACAACAAATAGCAAATTTGGAGCGGAAATGTGGCTGCAGACATAAATCTCCAAATTTAACCATATTGTATCATTTTGCTAAAGAGACATAGTTTGTCCTCGTTTTGTAAATGTTGTTTCACTAAACAGAAACAGAGGACTTTGAAAACCATTTTGGCTTCCTGCTTGTAGTTTTTACGGGAAGTTATGCTAGAAAGTATCAGTGTTTAGCATGCATACATGTCGCAACCTTCTCATCTCAAACATAAAAAAATGAATAAAATTACTTCCCAAAATACTAAAAATAAAGTGTTTCAATCAAGCGTTTGTTCTTGTAGACCACAGAGTAAAGCTCAGGCCATTTCCAGTACATTATGTAACTGCTGGTCTCAATGCTAGCCCACTTCAGTCGATACATAGCAAATTTCATAAATCGCATGGTATTTAAGCTGCTTTAATTTACAGCTAATGCAAGCCGCTTTGCAACCCACCTTCACCCCAGGTCCTATTGTATTCTTTACCTTTAAAGGCCTTGCTGCCCCTCTCCCACTTTAGGATGCCCACCTACAGGGAGGATCCCTGCTCTTTCATGTGCTCTTTCATCAGCTCATTACTGCTGATGGAAATAACAATCCTATTTTGACTAAAGGAACTCGTGACTGAAATCTCTTTTTAAGGCCTCGATTTTGTACTTTCACCATTTCAATGTGAGCACGCATACAAGAATTTAAAGAGAATGCGTCATCAGACAAGATCGCTCATTGAAGGCTTCCATCATCTCACCCACCATACAGAGCCTGGTCGGATCAAACCGGCATTATATTCTCCCAAAAGTTCCAGACAGGTTTAAGAGAGCATTACATAAGTTCTGGTGAGCACACTGTAAATACACAAGATTTCCTCTTGAATTTGAAAATTTGTCTGGGACTCTGAGGTCCTGTTGTATATGCATCCCATTATATTTAACAATGATCCCACGAGCTCAAGAGCTACAGTAATAATTATCCCGTTAAGGCTAATGTTATTACACCAAACTCGATAACATTCAGCTCCTTGTGTGCGTTTGATGCTTATTTCGACTAATTCTGTTGTTCTGCTACTAATTGTGGTGCTAAGTAAATAGTTTGTAGATGCAAGGCTCTCCCAGTTAATATCCAACAAATGCCGTACTGATGTTCAGCTCCTTAATGCACAGCAGAAACGATAAAAGATGCGGAGCAGTTTAAATATGTTGCACGTGTACCCTTTAATTTGTGTTTGAAATGGATTTGACTGACCCCCCCCCC
>VUQG01006203.1:56193-67233 GCA_015106755.1 Etia nguti | reverse complement strand
GCACCTTTCACCTTTCCGGTAATGTTGATCTGAAAAGGCTTCGCCTTTGGCAACTTCATTTTTCAAGTGGCTGTTTAGTTTCATATAAAAGGGTGTATGAATTTCCTGTAACACAAAGGCAGCTACATGCAGTGGTATGTGTGCATAGTAAGACCACCACCGCTTTCAGTGGGTTCTTATGAACAGGTGCTGTGGTCTCACCTTCTGTAAACATTGGGGAATCAGATTTCTTCTCATCGTCTCCCAAAATCACGTGGGTGGTTCTGTGCAGCTTTGCAAATTTAACGGGGACCTGTTCTTCTTATTTAAAGCTCCGTGTTTTTATTCTTTTAACAGCTTTTCATGACTCACAGG
This sequence comes from Etia nguti, assembly GCA_015106755.1. NCBI lineage: Eukaryota > Metazoa > Chordata > Actinopteri > Cichliformes > Cichlidae > Etia > Etia nguti. The sequence goes on along the minus strand of VUQG01006203.1, from coordinate 66,879 downwards.
TCAAATTCATGATTACTCGCCTTATTCTGGGTGCAGCTCCTAAGGTCACCCTCTGTCTGAAATTCGCTATTTTACATTCCTTCCCTTTTGCTTGAAGTCAGCTTTCTTCTGATTGGCTGCCCATGGCGAGCAGAAGTTTTTAAGCAGCAGCTGTGTTAATCCACTGTGCTCAGAGTTGCAGTTGCAAGCACAAAATCCCCAAATTTAGGCCATCATTAACATTTAGCACTGACCCCATTATTTGAAAGTTTGGCTATGCTTAATTTGAGGATCCTCTCCTATAGCAGCGTAATGGGTCCAAGTTGAATTGCGTCTCATCAGCGCCAGCATTTAGTGTGCTGTAGTGCATTTACCATACTCTGTGCTTATTGAGCTGTTTTTGAAAAAATGCAAAAAGGACAACTGTGGGTTCATAACTTGCTCTTTTACAAGTATTGCAGTATGCATTAAAGATTTATAACATCACACTAACCTTCAATCACTGGCCTTCAGTCAGAGACCGTGTGAGGACCAAGATGGAGCGAGACATCCTGGCAGACGTCAATCACCCATTTGTTGTCAAACTGCACTATGGTGAGTCATCCTGATGCTTTTACATGACTCTGCTTCCCTTGCTTCCCTTCCCTCTTATTAATGTTATTTGGTGTACTGACTTGATTTAATGTTTTATTACTTCAAATTCCAGAAACTTTACTCATGCTTCCTGATTTACAGTTGAACTAAATGTGAATTTTTGCATCTGTAGCATTCCAGACTGAAGGGAAGCTGTACTTGATCCTGGACTTTCTCAGAGGAGGGGATCTTTTTACTAGACTCTCAAAAGAGGTAAAAAAAAAAAAAAAGTGACTAATTGGATTGTGTTGTTATGTTGACCTGAGGTCAGGCTTTCTTTTTCTCAGTCCTATGTCCACTCATTTATCCTATAAACTGATATGTGATTACCCATTTATTCTACATTGTGTCACTCTTGCGGTGTTATGCTCTCTTATTGTCTCATTTTCCTTTTCTCTGTGTGTCACATCCTCTCTCTCCTTTGTCTCCTTTGTCCCACAGGTGATGTTCACAGAGGAGGATGTGAAGTTTTACCTAGCAGAACTGGCATTAGGACTGGACCACCTTCATAGCTTGGGTATCATTTACAGGGACCTCAAACCTGAAAAGTAAGAGAGGAAAACCAAGCGTTTTGCATGCCATGCTGCAGGAAATGTATAATGACAAATGTATAATACACACAGTGCATCAGTCATAAATGTCTCCAAGTTGGATAAATCCAGAAGAACAACATGCATTTCAGTCAGTGTGGAAAAAAGTGTCTTCACTGCTGCAGACCTGTAGCCACAACCCCAGACAGCAGTGATGACTTCAAAGTGCAACAATTTCCTCCTGTCATATTTCTATTGCACTCACTGCAAAGTAGTTTTTACTTGTTGAACCCTGCACCATTTTCATTAGCTTGTGTTCCGCGACTCTCTGCTGTAATTGGCACATCGGTACTTGTTATGGTACATTGCTGCCACCAGCTGTCGATGTTTGTTCCTCAGTGTGTGCTGTGCACAAGACTCGATCTCGCAGTATGCGTTTAAGACCCTACACCGCTGCTAATTTAAAGAGCCGGTGATTCATTTATGTGTTGCTTTTTTAAAATTTTGGTGCTTTTGAATGGTAACATGTTGTATTGAAACTGAAACATGTTTTTATAACTTTGACCACGATATCAGGACTGCTATATTAGACTTCAGTTGTTTTTAAGGGTACCTAATGACCCGGCAGCCGAGTGCTCAGACACTGTAAGATTTTAGTTTCTCTGATATTTGATATTGTTTTCTCCTAGCATTCTTCTGGATGAGGAGGGACACATCAAACTCACAGGTAAGCCTCCTTGTTTCTTCTTTTACATCTACCTCTCACTATTCATTTTACACACACACACACACACACACACACACGCACACACACACTTTCCTTTCCCCTACCACATTGACCTTGATTCACAGCACAGTGACAGCCTTATCTTGCTGACTCGTATCTCCATAACATCCTGTATATGTTCCCGGAGTTAATTATAATACTTTATCTTGAATATCTGTGATAAACCTCTTTAGAATCTTTCAACCTCAACCAGAGTAAACTAACGATAATTAAGAAGTCACCTTAACAGAGCTCTTGTGGGAAAACTGCTTGATGTTAAAGCTTTTTGTAGCTATTATTGTGAGCTCTACAATGTGTATTATGCGGGTCTTTGGCTAATGTCTTGTGGTGTGTTTTCAGATTTCGGCCTGTGTAAAGAAGCCATTGATCATGAGAAGAAAGCTTATTCCTTCTGTGGCACTGTGGAGTACATGGCACCAGAGGTCGTGAACAGGCAGGGACACACCCACAGCGCCGACTGGTGGTCATTTGGGGTACTAATGGTAAGGAGTTAAAAAACATACTGGCTGATCATAAATCTTATGCACTTATGTAGTCAAGTATGCTGATTAGAGTTTTTGTGTTTTCTCTCCCAGTTTGAGATGCTGACAGGAGCGTTGCCGTTTCAAGGGAAGGACCGCAAAGAAACCATGAATCTCATTCTGAAGTGAGTACCACCTGGATTCAAGATCATCCATTCATTTTTTTTTTTCTTTTAACTATTTACTCATGTCCATCGGCAAAAGCGTGTGAGTGGGCTAGAGCCTATTCCAGCTCACTTTGGGCGAGAGATGTGGGCTACACCTTGGACAGGAAGCCAGTAAATTACAGGGCTAACACAGTTAGACAGCTGAGCAGGCACATTCACAACTACATCTGAAGTCAATTTACAATTACCAGCTAAGTTGCTCTCAAACGTTTTCTGGCACGCCCCCCATTTGTAGGCTGAAAAAAGTTTTTTCCCCCTCGCTCAGGAATCCCTTTTACCAACTTATTTTAATTCAGTTGTTTTCCCAGATGGTCCATGCCCAACCTGCATAGATGGTCACGTGGGGTATGAAGTCCTAAACAGGCCCACAGCTTAGGAACTAACCCGGTGAAATAAATTTGCAGGCACATGGAGAACATGGAAAAACTCAATTCAACACAAAAGCCTGTTGCCAAATGTACTTATTCCAACATATTCCAACTGCCTCATTCTATTCCGATGCAATAATTAAAGCTGGAAGCCCTCTTTGTGTGTTTGTGCAGGGCTCGTCTTGGAATGCCTCAGTTCCTGAGTGCAGAGGCCCAATCTTTGCTGAGGGCTTTGTTCAAAAGGAACCCTGCCAACAGACTGGGTTAGTATCAGCTCTGGAACATGACTTTGACAAACGACGGTACACACTCTGATTTCATAGGGAAGGGCTGTGCTTTATGTTTGTTTGTAGTTTTTTTATTGTGATTGATTCTGTTTGATGTTTTGCTGACAGGATCTGGTGCCGATGGTGCTGAGGAGATTAAGCGGCACGGTTTCTTCTCCACCATAGACTGGAATGTGAGTTCTGTTTGATTACATGTGTTTTTGAATCTATAGCAGCCATCACAGGTGGCATTCAGAACTTCAACTGTACAGCGTGAGTTAAGCTTCTTCATTCCTTTTTAGAAACTCTTCCGAAAAGAAGTAAAGCCTCCGTTCAGACCAGCAGTCGCACGTCCAGATGACACTTTCTACTTCGACTCTGAGTTCACTTCCCGAACACCTAAAGGTCGGAAATCAAAGCTGAAGGTTTCAACCGGTGTTTTTCCGGTGTGGTTTCCTCTGTAGTATTTTATTTTCTTCTGTCAGCTGTGAAAATAAAAAAATCATTACACATTATTTTTTATTTAAAGGAGACACGGCAACATTGGGATGCACTAACATATTTATGATTAGCTATGCTTGTCAATAATACATCGATGTGAAGTTTTTATAGCAATGCGTTTTTTGTTTTCTAACACTACTGCAAGAAACTTGTCTGTTTTTCCGAGGCCTTTATTCTTCTTTATTATCCTGCAGACTCCCCTGGTGTACCCCCTAGTGCTGGAGCTCATCAGCTCTTCAGAGGCTTCAGCTTTGTTGCATCAACTCTGTTAGAGGAGGATGGTTCATCAGAGCCAGTGCAGGCCCCGCCGCATCCAGTGGTTCAGGTCAGTAGCTATTCACTCTTGGGATAGATAAATACTGGATACTGGAGCCTGTTCTGGCAGAACACAAAGAAAACAGAGAAATCACCAACAATCATATGACCCCCCTATGACCCCTTTGGCGACAGTGGGAGGGGAAAAAAAACCCTTTTAACAGGAAGAAACCTCCAACAGAACCGGGCTCAGGGAGGGGCAGCCATGTGCCGCGACCGGTTGGAGGTGATGGGAGGAAGTTAGGTTAACTGGTCATTTAGAATGGCCAGTCAACTAAGTGCATGTCTTTGGACCCTGGGAGGAAGTCGGAGTACCTGGAGAGAACCGACACATGACATGGAGAGAAAATACGAACACCACAAAGAAATTCCCCGGCTAGATGGTGGTGAGGCAACAGTGCCAACCACCACACACTGTGCTGCCCGCAACATGGTCAGCAGTAACTCGACACATTAAAACTGTACAATGGAAGATTATAATAACATTGGCTGGTTTGATGAGTGTGAATTCAAATAGTAGGGTTTGGCACACTTCAGGCCCCTTAGTTATTCTCACATTGTATCCATCTTCTGATGGCTGTTTCCAGCAGGAAAACACACCACATCACAGAGCTCTCAAATCATATCAAATCATATCAAACTTTCTGAACATGACAGTGAGTTTACTGTACTCAAATGGCCTCCACGGTCATCAGATCTCAATCCAGTAGTGCATCTGTGCACTCAAAAATTTGCAACATGGATGTGCAGTTGAAAAATGCGCAGCGACTGTGAGATGCTTTCATGTCACCATGAACTAAAACTGCTGAGGAATGTTTTCAGTTCCTTGTTGACTCTATGCTATGAAGAACTAAAGCATTTCTGAAAGTAAAAGGGAAGTGAGCCTACTAATTAGTACCTGATGAAGTGGTCGGTGAATATGCTGATGTACTGTAATCTAAAGGTGTGCACAGTCTTGCAAAAGTTCAGTGTGTTATATTTCTGTCGAGTTCTGACTGGGGATGTGTGTGGCATGAAAGAAAGACGGATTCAGTGTGTACGGTGTGCGAAAGGCAGACAGGAACAAGAGGAAAAAGAAACGGCTCAAATGAGGTACATGGCTTCAAATCTTGTGTAATGCCTGGCAAAAGCAGTTTTTTCTACTGCATGTGTGGTAGATTTGAAGAGACACTTTGACAAAGAGGAAGAAATTGACTCCAGAAATAGATTTCAGCCCCTTCCCCAACATCATCAACCTCCCCCCACATCGTCAGCTCTTGTCAGTCCGTCACTCCTCCAACGCTCATCACAATTTCAAATCTTCTTCTGCAGCAACTACACGGGAAAAACGTCCTTTTCAGCGATGGCTACGTACTGAAGGAAGATATAGGGATGGGCTCTTTCTCTGTCTGTAAACGTTGTATCCACAAAGCCACCAACACTGAATACGCTGTCAAGGTATGAAAATACAAACACACACACAGGGAAAAGTTAGCTTGTGGATACAGGACAGCAAAATCTAACAAATATGTTTTTCAGTAGTGCTTTAGTAAAAGAAGGAGGAAAATACGTAGTGTTTTAAAAACATGACCGTAATGCCGCTGTTGTGTTTTTGATTTCCAGATGATTGACAAGACTAGCACAGACCCCTCTGAGGAAATAGAGATTCTGCTTAGATATGGACAGCACCCTAACATCATAACACTCAAGGATGTGGGTCTAAACACGCACTCTGTCTGACAACTCTTGTTCGCCTTGGGTGTTGAGTGTAATAAGACTCGCTGATGTTTGTTTGTCTTTCTGTCGCAGGTGTACGACAACGGTAAGCAGGTGTTCATGGTGACGGAGCTGATGCGTGGAGGAGAGCTGCTGGATCGGATCCTCAAGCAGAAGTTCTTTTCAGAGAGAGAGGCCAGCGCTGTGCTGCACACCATCACCAAGACTGTAGAGTACCTCCACTCACAAGGGGTGAGGACCACTAGGACTTTTAGTCCTGTTTTCTATGTGTGTTTTGTGTTGAACTGATTTTCACATCCAATTCCAAGAGTGATGCCTGAACACGGCAAGAATGTCTAAACAAATCTATTGAACCTGTTCTTTTATTCTGAAATGGCAAACCTGTGAACCACACAATGGTTTTTTTTATTATTTTCTGGAGCTGTATTTTAGCAATAGTGTTTTCTCAAAATAGCTATTGTGAAATAGCTCAGTTGTTTAGAAATATTAATTAAGGTGCTATTAGAATTTAGTTATTTGATGTTTATTTTGCATTTTAAGAAAAGTTTTGAATAGAAGTGCCTAGGCTAAAGTCTATAACAGCCCACAGCCTAAAGACAGAAACGTTTCCCATGTTGCGTCACACTATTTTGTCTGATTGTTGGGTTTTCTCTGTATTATTTTAGGGTCTTTATCTTACAATACAAAACACCTTGATGTGATTGTTGTTGGTGTTATATAATTAAAACTGAACTGAATAAAATTGAAAATAATTTATAGAAGACATTTTTTAAGCAGATAAAAATGAGGAAAAAATTCCACCCAAGAGTGTTTCCTGCCACTTTCCTTTGTTTTATCCTAATGTTCTTCCTCCCTCCCACTCTTACCCTCTTGTGTTTCAGGTAGTGCACAGAGACCTGAAGCCCAGCAACATCCTCTATGTCGATGAGTCGGGGAATCCCGAGTCAATCAGAATCTGCGACTTTGGCTTCGCTAAGCAACTGCGTGCCAACAATGGCCTGCTAATGACCCCATGCTATACTGCTAACTTTGTAGCTCCTGAGGTGAGCAGGTCACATGTGCGCTCTTGTGTAAAGGTTCCCCCAGTTACAACCTTTAATATGTGATTCCCTCCAACTCTGCTATAGGTGTTGAAGCGTCAGGGCTATGATGAAGGATGTGACATCTGGAGTCTCGGGGTTTTGCTGTACACCATGCTGGCTGGGTTAGTAGCAACACTTGAACTCATTCGTTGAACATATTTTGTTCTCTCTCATTATTCTTTGCATTAACCTTCTACCTTTGTTCTCACCAGTTTCACTCCATTTGCCAACGGACCTGAAGACACTCCAAATGAAATCCTGAACAGGATAGGCCACGGCCACTTCAGTCTGACTGGTGGTAACTGGGACTCTGTGTCTGATGCCGCCAAGGTAGCATTCCATATTTGTCAGACAACTCTTTTACTCCCTAGAAGTGATTTTGCTTTGTATTTCCGTCAACCTACAAGCTTTCCATAATATTATATTTGGCTTTTTCTAGGACCTGGTGTCCAAGATGCTTCACGTTGACCCCCATCAGAGACTGACTGCTAAGCAGGTTCTCAAACATCCATGGATTGTTCGCAGAGACAAGCTGCCCAACAGCCAGCTCCCACACCAGGACCCCAAACTGGTCAAGGTAACAGAACTTCATTCATTCACTAAAATATATATTCCTCACCTGGAATCAGGTTAAAGGAATTCATTGATTCATTGAGGTTTTAGTAGTTGAAACTCAACATATAGAATGGTTTTATATCATATCAGCTGCTTTTAGTGTTGCAAAAATACCAATATGATTGCATACTGCAGTATGCTTGCATCATGTGTTGCATTGTTGATTAGAAAACACAAGACAAGTTTATTAAAAATCTCAGTGCACTTTTGCATTTTTTTTTTTTTACATTGCAGTAAATCAGACAAAATATAAGCAAGTCATACTGACATTTGGGCTGCAATCATGATGTTGCTCTTTATGCCCAGGGTGCAATGGCAGCCACCTACTCTGCCCTGAAGAACTCACAACCCACTCCAGAGCTCAAGCCCATTGAGAGCTCCTTCCTAGCTCAGAGGCGTGTCAAGAAGCTTCCCTCCACCTCTCTGTAGAGACTCTGAACAGCCAATCAGGTCACAGGAGTCTGATCAAAACCACACCTCCTGGCTCTAAACCACCCAGTCAGCTTGCTCGGGGACTTGGTGTCGACCCGCCAATACCAGCCAAGGAACACTGACTGTGGTCCTGCCCCCATCTTGTGACATCAGTTGTCCCGCTCTAGCTATCATCCTCCTTGTGTGGGCTCGCCAGCTGCTGCTGTTAGCCGATCTCCTTTTGACTATCAAAATATCATGACGATGGATGGGGGCAATGAGGGCGAAAAAAAATAAAAATTAAAAAATTAAAAATGGGTGCAGGTTTTTGGCAGATGTGTTGGTGCCATGTGGGTGTTTGTGCGAGTGTGTGAGCGTGTTTGTGCATGACCTGCTACAGAGTCGATGCAGCCATGTTTTTGATAGTGACAATGAAAGTTTTCTCTTCTCATCTTTGCTATAATTGGTTGTCATTCTCGCTGCACGCCTGTCCATCTGCCTGTTTTTTGTTTTTGTTTTTTTGTTTTTTTGCCGTCTGTCCTCCTGTTCTTTTTGTAGAGTTTTTGAGCTTCGTATTAGCGGTTGTGCTGCCAATTCAACCTGTGCCGACAGCACAAAACCACAGTACTGTCCAAACTGCTGTTAAATGTTTCTCAGAGAACGTTATTGATATGAATATTAAAACATTTCTGCCATAAATGCCTCTTTGGCTTTGGTACAGCCAGAATATGTGCATTCTAGAAAATGTCAGTTGCTGATGTTTTGGTTAGTGTCAATATATGCTTGCGTTTTGTTTTATGGAGAGTGTGTGCGGAGGTGTGTGTGCGTGCGTGCGTGCGTGTGTGGGCGTTTGTGTCAGTTGCATGACTTGCAGTGTGTGTCTGTACTGTCTTGCGGGATGCTGCAGAGTCATGTGCATGGTCCGGTGATGTGGCTTTCTCGTTTCGCTCCTATTCCTCTTCTCTGCTTGGTCAATCTGCTGGCAACCATTTGAGATGTCTGTTATTTTTATTACTATAAAAACTAGTAACATAGATGGCTTTCTGTGAAAGAAACCCTGCCCAAGGAACAATGTGGCATGTTAAAAATTCTATATTTGCATTGTTTTCTTTTCTTTTTTTTAGTTGTTTTCACTGTGTTTCTTGGATAATGCCTATTGAATACTGTTTCCTGTGTTGGTTGTTTTTGTTGTCGATTATTTCGTTTTTTTTTCTCTTTATCCAAAGAAAGTTGTGATCTAAAATAGTGAAAGACATGCTGAGCACATCACAGCCTGTGGACTTGATGCCGTACAGGTCTCTTCTTCTGTTTAATAAGTCAGGGCTGGCTGCTGTGTTTATGGAAATAAGCACTCGTTAAAATCTCTGTCAAATCACTGGTTGTAAGGTCACACAGACTTGCCCTTATTGTGGATTATCTTTTTTTTCATTCATTATATTGGAATTCCATTTGTTGATTATCCGACTCGTTGGTATTTTATTGACACTGAATACGAGGCCTAGAGTTAAAGGTGTCTCAGTGTAAGCTTCTCCACGGAGTAGGTCCTGCTTTTAGCTCAGTGCCTAGGCCTACAGGTGAGGCGGAATGTCTTGCATGGAAAGCACACCGTAAGGATAATAAGATACTGTACATGTTTAGAAGGAAAGACCTGTGTGGCTTAAGAATCTATGAAGCAGCTGTCTTACCTCAAAAGAAATCAAAGTTATATTATAATTGTTTGGTGGCAAAAATCTCCCTCCTTTGTCAAAATTTATGGTAAGATGTTATTGTATGATAAAGATGAAGATTTTTATATCTTACAATATTAAAAATTGAGTTGCTATGACAAAGTGATTGTCTTGCTTTATTTTTTTTTTATAACTTGGACATTCAAGTGTATAAAAAAACAAAAAACAAACAACCCACAATTCCCAGATATATAAATATGAAAAATATCACATTTTGAAACCTACAAAGAACACATAATAATATAGTTAATAATAATACATAATACTAAAGTTCAGTTGTACTTCTTATAACTAATAATTCTTTATGCATACAGTTTTTGGTGAGTAACTGTTTTTCACCCTCTGAAAAACAAGTATTGGTACTGGTTTGGTTTTCTTTTCCTGGGTTGGATCCAGGAACCATCACTTAGTTATGCTGCTATTGGCTAAGGCTGCTGACTTCCTTACACTGAGTACTTCTCCACTCCCGTCTTCTCGCTCCCCAGTTGTTTATACAAGAAAACTGCACCCAATTAAAATGTCATCTTTCTCTCATAATTTGTGCCCTGAACCATCCCTTACTTATGCTGCAATAGGCTTAGCCTGCTGGGGGGGGGCCTCCCATGATGCGCTGAGTGTTTCTTCTTCAGTCATCTCTTTTCATGCTTTGTGTTTATCCACCATTTTGCATTTAATTATCAGTAATTTTTAAACTCTGGCTCTCTCTCCTATAGTTTGCCTTTTGTCCTGTCTCCCTCTGTTCCTTTCTCATTTCCCTCACTCCCAACTGGTCATGCTAGACAGCCGGACCTTCCCTGAGCCCTCTGCCAGAGGTTTCTTCCTGTTAAAAGGGAGTTTTTCCTTCCCAATGTCGTCATGTGCTTATTCATACGGGGTTATGTGATTGTTGGGGTTTCTTTCTAATGTTATAGATACCTTACAGTATAAAGCACATTGAGGAGACTGATGTATTCGCACTAAATCACAATTGAACTGAATTGTCTGTCTAAGCGCTCCTTCCCCCCCCCCCCTCCCCCACCCTCCCCCCCCCCCCCCCCCCCCCCCCCGCCCCCCCCCCCCCCCCCCCCC
>VUQG01006203.1:36231-49301 GCA_015106755.1 Etia nguti | reverse complement strand
TATTATTTAAAAATTTTTTTAAAAAAAAAAAAAAAAAAAAAAAAAAAAAAAAAAAAAAAACTGTAAAAGAAAATAAAAAAAAAAAAAAAAAAAAAAAAAGATGAAGAAAGGATGAAAGCATCTGCCTTTTTGGCCTTATTGCGAGGGGAGTGAAGGGCAGCGAAAGAGAGAGCAAGCTAAAGATTGCTGCAGTGTTATGTAAAACCAAGTATGCAGGAACTGGAGATGTAAGAGTCAGAAAAATAGAAAAGGAACAAATTTTAGAACTTAGATGGCTTTTAACTACAAAGAAAACGTGCCTTGGCTTCTCTGAGATCACTCGTCCACTACCACAGCATCTGCTTCTGGCAGCATAAACAAGGAAAGACAGCAGGAAAGAAATTCGGGCTGGAAGAGTTCCACCTGTGGCCTCTTTTTATCCAGTCACCTAGCAACCAGTCATCTCTCTATCCTAAATCCTCTTGCGCAAACATACAGAATGTATCCAGCAGAGATCTGTAACTACAACACTATGATTTGGCTTTAGAGATCCCCTGAAGGATTTAGGAGCTAATAATTCTACGTACTTTAAAAAAATCTACTAGAACTGCCTGCGTAGGAGGAAATACTATTGATGAAAGCTTGTTGCTAACGCTGTTTATCTGATGATTTGGGGTTACACCCATGCATGCATCATTTAGAACTAGAGCATCACAGATTGTGTCTTGGTGCTGCATGTGACTGTAATAGTTGCAGCGGCTCCCCCCGTGATTGCGCTCTTAAGTTAGATAAGTAGTTCACATTCAGGGTTTGTTTGTGAGATGTGTATGAGCATCCATAATAAATATAAATATAAATATATATATATATATATACTAAGAGATGACCTAATTTTTACATATAGATTGCTCTCATTTTTTGCCCCAGTTCTTCATTTCATTCCACCCATTTCTTTTGTCTTTGGATTAAGCAATGACAAAGTATCTCTTGTATTCATCTGATCCACCAATCCCTTGCTTCAGCTAGGTTTGAGTGTCCAGAATTCACAGCCAGGGACATCTATTTCTGGCATTTGAAGGTTATGGCAAAGAAGCAAGCACTCAATTTCAGTGCAGCATATGTTGAAAAAAAAAGCATGTATAGAGCGGTGAGTTTGTGCTGGTATCCATCTATGTGTGCTACTTTCCAAAAGACTCAAAAAGGGTTTTCACAATCCCTGATGGTGCTTTGTTTGCTCTCCTATTATAAACGACCTCTCCGAAGAACAAAGGAGCAGGGCTGCTTACAAAACAGGCTCATCATGTGACGGTGCATTTTGCTTTCTGTAGATTTCTACAAAATCCCGTGAGCTTACGTATTCCCGTTGTAAATGTTTCAAAGATGATGCATCACAGAGTCTGCGACTCTGTAAAGTAAGGAATTTCAAAAGAGACTAGTAAAGTGTTCAGTTTCAGAATCATGCAATCAATGTGAGGAAAAAACAACAAAAAAAACACGATGCATGTTAAAGTAGATGTGACGACTAAAGCATGAGCTTAAATGTTATAGAGTTGATAGCAGTGACAGAAATAGTTTGGGGTATTTTCTAACTTTGATTTTAAGGGCTTAAATGGTCTGTTTGTCTAAGTTTCTTTTCAGCACAATATAAAGGGTGTACTCCAAAAAATTTTACACATAAAGTTCAGTTCGCTTGTAAATAGAAAACCACTCGGACTGTGAAAACTGATGCAAAATGGAAGGGTTATTCAAAAATCTGAGGTCAAGGCGTGTGCATTTAGAAGACAAAGAGGTCTTTATGTGTCAAGAAAGCTCCTCAACTTTGTTACCTTACAGAATCACTGGAGTACCCCTTCAAGAAAAAGAAACGGCATCTTCAGTGTTACCGCTGAGCAACCGACAGACATGATGACCTTATCATTGAATGTTGACTAACTCTATTTAAGCATTCCACATGGCCAAGGTATTTATCTACTGCTTGCTTGTGCACATATACCAAACGATATTCAGCTCTGCTAGTTGATAGCGAAATGCTTTGCAGAACAAAACGGTCTCATAGGCCTTAAACATGTATTCATGGTCCTATGTATATAGCTTGAGTTATAACTGATCATCCAGCTGGCCTATACTGTAGATTGCTTTCAATATGCCTTATCCAGTATGTGTGCATTGGCAGTTCCTATACCGATGGTGATGATATATGAACAGGTTAACTCATGGCCATCATAGACCTCATCCTGAAGCATCTTTCTCTGAACAGGAAAAAAAAAAACCCACACTAGTCATGTACTGCTGTGGGACTGCACCTTTTGTGTTTTCTATGAATGAAAAAACAACAACTACATTTCCCAAAGATCTCTGGGCCCACTTGCAGAATGAATGTAATGTTTATTGCTATAATTTTGTTTGCTGTTTGTTTTTTTTTCTTCCAGTATAATAATTACATGTATCTTGTTTGGACCTGTGGTTTGCAAAAAACAAAACAGAAAAATGCTCTTGTGTTCATTCCGTACTGCTGGAATTACTTTCAAGGTGATAAACTTTTGATACGAGTAATTTTAACTCTTTTTGAAGACGTGGAAACTATTACCACAATTGCATCTCTTTACAGCCCTTTACTGACTCAGACGCTGGCCGACCACAGATCCAAAACTACCTTTCTGATTGCTATTTATCCTTAGGATGTTTTTAATATTTTGTGTTTGTTATTGTGTGACGTGGTATGATGCATATAGATATATATATATAAATATATTTATGTTGTAAGCTTTTCATTTTCGGTAAATCAGGTGTTGAATATTCACAGTATGATATTTTTACTGATTGAGAGCCGTATATTCTACTATAGTATGAATGTTAAATCAGATTTTAGTCAGTGTTTTATGCTTAACTGCAGGGTTGTGGCCACTCATTTTCTCTCGGAGTTAAAAATTGAGCTGAAATGGAAGTTAATTATCTCCTGAACCTTGATGTAACTGATTTACTTTTGAAAAACAGGCTTGTGGTTTTTGCTGCAAAGTGAAATACTGAATTTTCTGCCCTGTTTTCTTATTTTGCTTGAATTTGCTACTACTTCTTTTTGCTTTCTTGACACTGTTACAAACTTGAGGCACAGAGCCACATTGTGCAAGGCTAGTATGATTTTATTTTAAGCATTATAGGGTTTTTTTTTTGTAAAATAGCCTGAATTATTAGAATAAATGGACTTAATGAGTCAAATGCTGCAGAAATAGGCTGCTTTTTTTTTTTCTTCCTTCCCCAGAACCCGCTAATATAAAGCGCTCAAATTTCAGATGGAATCTCTAAATTTAATCTGTGTTCCAGTTGCGTGGGAGGTTTAAGAACTATTAGGGTCACCTTGCACCAGCAGCTTGCAGTAGCTCACAGCAGTGTAGGCCCAGGTCAGCAGAAAACTGCTTTTTTTGACGTAACTGCTGCAGGCCAGAAAGGAACAAACTGTGAAAGCATCATCCAGCAAATACATTCAGCATGTCTTACCAGTGAGTATGCCATTTGGCTATTTGCTTGTCCATTAGAGTCCTTTCTCAGCTCATTATGCGGTTAAGTGGAAGCTTGATAAACATGTGTTCAGGGAAATTGCATAATTACTAAAATATATCCCACTTCTAAGTGCTCATTATTGAAAGCAAGTATGTCTTATATCACTTTAAGCCAGTGATTTTACTGCTTCTCACTTAATAAGAAGCATTAACATGTGTATGGGTTTTACACAGTCAGATTTCACAATCTTGAGTATTAGGAAGTTAGAATAACCTCCATTACATTTGATTTATTTTAAGAGTTTGCAGACTTATATTCAAACCTATTATATATACAAGAAATTGCTTTCGAATCATAAAGCTTTACTCCACATTTTATAGATGCCTATAATTCAGTGTGTATATTAAATTAAATTATATTTGTACATGGTGTCTTTGTGTATATAATGATAAAATAGATTAGCATGTTAGCGAACGGATGTTTATTATTTCAAGGTTTTTAGAAAATAATATTTTACTGATGGCATTTATATACTCTGGGTGTACTAGTACAGCCAGATAGGACTGACGGATATGGGTTTGGATATGGGCTGCTCAGCCAGCAGAACAGACTAGTATGTGGTAGAGTGAGTTATTATCCTGGCTGTTAGTTAAGTGTTATGTAAGTGACAGGTTGGAATTTGGTCATCCTGGCTCTGGGACAGAGGGTTGGGGATAAGTAACATCTGGATGGAGAGTAAGTGAACCTGGAATAACACAGAACTGCGGAGAATATCACCAAGAGAGATGGCTGAAGAGATTTAGCTGTAAGAAGGCATTTAAGATTGAAACAGGGGGTAATATCAGAAAAAGAAAGAAAGGTGGAAAAGCAAATGTCAAAATTAAAATTCAATTTATTCATTTTTTTTTTTAAAGAAGTTTTAAACTGTTGATTAGAACATAAAGTAATTTTTTCAGGTCTTATAATGGACTATTATATTTAAAGATCTTAAACGAGTCCAGGTTTTTAGAATATGGATTATTGGGGATTAGTGTATTCTTAAGTATTATAAGTCACACATTTCATAATCTGGCAGTGTCGAGCCTAGATTATACTCTCTAGCAGCCACAGGCAGCTGGAGACAAGACAGTAAAATGCATTTTAATCTTCCTGATTGATGTCTCGAGTTACCATCCCACCAACTTTGCTTTTAATAATGTGCTGAAGTAAATGGACTGGTTTGTATATAGCACTTCCGTACTATACTTGAGCACTCAAAGCACTTTATGCAACTCATGTCTTATATCACTCACACACTCATTAACATATCCAGAGCAAATTGGGCTTCAGAATTTCACCCAGTAACAGTTTGGCACAAAGACTCAATCAGCCAGGGATCAAACCACCAACCTTCTGATTAGTAGATGGTCTCCTTGGTACAAAAACATCTGACCTTATTTAAAAGTATAAAAGACATCACAGGACTTAAACAAGTTTAATGTGTATGTTTCAAATATACCCAATAAAATTAGCTAATCTTCTAGTTCCTAATTACAGTGGGAGTAAACTGTTGTCATCTTTGATAACCTGCTTCTCTCATGATTTCTTTGCCAGAAGAAACTGTGGCAAGTTTTCAGTTTAGTGAGAAAGAATGCTTTATGAATACATTATGCATCTGTGTCCATCCGCTCCCATCCACAGTCATTTAACAACTAACAAAACACCAGAAGACAAACGACGTCAAATGAGAGGACATCAAATTCGTGACATGAAGTAACACTATCTGTAATATCGCCCTTTATGATACATAAAATGTAAAAATGAAGGAAAAAAATGAAAATGAAAAAAAAAGGTATTATATACTCTGGAAGAGTAAACATATATAGACATTTCAGACATGTATGTACAAGAAGCTGTGTGTTAAATTCTGTGAAATGTGTTAGATTTGAAGATTTACGTCTGGCAGTGAAAGCTCTCCCATTCTCTGCTTTCCTATCCTTTCTTTCCTAAAGGATCCTGAAGGCCACTGTGTGTGTATAAAAAGATGTGTTCACTGAACAAATTACTGCAGTGGGGTGCTATTCTTAACAAGCCCTCTTAAAGTGCCATTTCCTGGTAGTACAGAAGAGTCTTTTTTTTCCTTAACACCATCGTTATTCCAGGTTCTCCAGAGAATAGTGCTTAGAGTCAAAAGAAACTGGATCCTCCGCTCTCCATGCCGCCAGAGAGCTATGCAGAGAGTCAACATGGCTGGGCTAAAGTTTCTGATCTCTCCTTGGGGTGTCCAGACGCCTCCAGGAGGCAGACTGGCTGGCAGGTTCCTGGGCAGGCAGCACTGAGACACTGAGCAGGTTTGAACCTTATATCCAAGTCACAGTATACTGCGATTCCAAACAGTTCAACAGTTTCCATTAAGAACAAAAGGGAGGAGGAGTGGGGGGGGAAGCTACATCCTAATTCAGTAGCTGGCTGTGCGCACATTTACAGCTCCGCCAGCTTTTCTGAAGATTCCTTCAGAGTTTAAAGTGCCTTACAGGGTTTCTGCCCCACAAGTAAATATTGCCTCTATGTACAAGTCCTAGATCAGTATAGGCAACTTCAGCATTTACTATACAAATATATGATTAATGGTCAAATGAACATTAGACATTAAATGCACAACATGTTCCTTTTAATAGCTGTTTAGGGTTTTAGAAAGGGTGACATGAACGCTTTCAGTTCTTTTTATTGCCTTCTAGGGATGACTAAATGTTTAAAATCCTAAAGTCGCAATGTTCACATATCCCTTTGTCAAGAAATCATCGTCCGGGAATGTTGTCAGTTCTAGTTGTATCCAAGAAAAATAATACAGTCCACTCCTGGATAAATTCCAACTTGTGATGATCAGCTTCCAAGGATCAAATGGTTCAGTTTTGCCATTTTGAAGAATACTGTGTTCCCTCTTCAGTCTGTTAGTTTGTGTACATAGTTTACAGGAAAGGTCCCGTTCCTGGATGGATCCCCCTCTATGTGACCAGTCTGTTAGGAAAAATATATGGCTGTCAATCAAATCCCTCTATTTACTATTTCCAGTCAATTTACTTTAACTTTTATAATTTATTTTACTGTACTTTATTCTGAGTTTATAAATATACAAATCCACAAAAAATGCCAAATTGTAATAACTGTTGAAATGACTCTTGAGTAAACTACTGAAAGAAAGAAAGTAGTGGGTGAATGAACAAGGTTACCTTAGACTGATGGCTGGGCTTTCATGCAAAAACTGCTACTGAGTGGAAAATAGGTCGTAATGAATCTGTAGTTACACTTACCCACCAGTGGGGGTCATTAGTGGCTGTGACCACAATAATTTCATCTTTGAAAAAGGCGAGCTGCTCAGAACTGACGGCTCGGCAGTCCACCAAAGCCTTGACGCGCTTCTGATGTGGCCTGCTGTTAGAAACCTGGAAAAGACATACGCTTCTGTAAGCTATGCTCCTCAATGTGCCACCAGCAAATTTATACACTGACTGTGAAATCTCTTAAGCATTTTTTCCCCAGTGAAAAACACCTGTAATGGAAGCGTGTGACATGGAGAACTTAAACAAAAGGATAAAAATAATACAAAAAGGTTTCTTTGTCGCTTGTACCATAGCGTTCCTGCGAGGTCGTGGGATACAGGCCAATTCAGGTGAGGACGAAGGGGCGGGGGCTTGAGCAGTAGCTGGGGTAAGGGCTTTACTATTCCCTCCTGGGGTGGAGTACAGATCCTCCTGGCTGCCCACACAGGCCGGAGACAAAACGCTACACTTTCCCTGGCTGCCTCCTCCACTGCTCGTGCGGCGGTATGACGTGGTCTTCTCCGAACTGGAAAATAACCCAGAAGTAACAACATCAAATATATCCTAACCTGTGTAGTATTAAAACAACAGGAGCTAGATTCACATTCCTTTTCCTCACCTGACAGGCCCTATGCGATTCTGAGTAAATCCTGATGTGGTACTACTTTGAGATCCAGAACTTAAACCAGGATGGCCATCCCATGTCTGCCTATGCGCCCTGAGCAGGCTTGCTTGTCCATTAGGAGACCTAGGGGGTCTCCCACCATGGCCTTGGTTTTCTGTATTTCCGGAAGGAGGACTGTGTCGTGCCTGCATCTGGGGACTGGATGAGTGATAGGATGGGTTCGAGCAGCGTCGTGGAATTTGGTTTCCTTCATGTGGTGTGACTGAGATCTGTGGGTCAGAGCGGCCTGTGGAGGTCAAAAAAAGAAGAACAAGAGCAACAATATATATTAATAAAACTAGCATTGGCTTAAATAACTCATTAATAGTTCATTTATTTTTAGTCTAGAGAATTTGTATAACGTAGCTTACCTCTTTGGATGGATTTAGCTGGCAGTGGTGGAGGCACTGACGCTCCAGAGGGGGCACTATTGGCTGGAGGATTTTTATATAGAAATTCTATATTCTCATAAGTCTGACAAGGTCTGCTACTTGTACTAGCAGTGGAAGAACTGACACTCCAGTGGGCAAAGGAAGGTCCACCACCTCCATTTGATGACAGAGGAGATCGGCTTTTGGGTAATGGGCTCACCTGAAATTAGGAGATAATAAGCAAAACATTAATTTCTATAGCTCCGCCTCATCTTTCTTCATTTCATTTTATTTATAAATTTTCCAAAATGAATAATGTAGAATGAAAGGAAAAAGTCCAAGCTTTTGACAGTCTATTTTGACTTAAAGGTAAGGTCAGTAATGACTGTGGTTAGTGTGTGTGTGTGTTATTTACCCTCTCATCCAGGTCATCCTCACTGTCATAGAATTCCTGAGACTGCGTCTCCCACATAAACTCTACGTGTATCTGAGAGTTAAACTTCCCACTCTGGGCCAGTTCCAACTAAAATACACACACGCAAACACAAAAGAGCACAAACAGAATATTTAACTATCTACATTAGTAAACACGACTTTATTTGACCAGTTAACTTTGTTATATCAAACCTCATTTATTTCACTGCTATGCTGACTTGATTGCCGTCTTCTCTTTATTTTGCTTGTTAATGTTTTCCTGTAATGTAGTTTTGTTTGTTTGCTTTTTTGCGTACTAATAATAGTAAACATTGCAATATTTTCTGTTAGCTGTTATATTAAAGACAAAAAATACAGCTAACAGGAAAAAAGGCATGAAGGGGAATTTTGAATCTTGGGTCAACATTTTTCACCAAAGTGAAACCAAAAGTCCAAAGAGACTGTCTACATCCGATGGCGCCTTCCACATAAACAGCTGTGTGATTGCAAGCTAAAAGTGGTACAGCCGATTATGCAACACAAGAATTCTGTAGTTTCCTCGTCTAACTTTTTTTTTTTTTATTGTTCCACAAAGGATTCTTTTCAACTAAGATTTCTTCCAATCAAACAGGATGTTACTCAAGGCAGGTCTGATTCAGCAGGGCAGATGGCCGGTAAGAAAATAAAACCAGTTTATGAATGATACACACTGGGACCCAATGAGGATAGGGTTCCCTAGCTGAGCTCTGCTGCACAGGGAGTTATTTCAAGGTAGTGTTTCCAGCTGTGGAAATTGGGTCATTTTGTTTCTGGAGTTGGCTTTCTGGTAGGTATTATAATGTTGCAACTTGATTCCTCAGCTGAACTTACTTCCTGCCAGTGTGTGTTCTCTGAGTATTATGAATTAAAACTTTAAAAGCTAAAGGGGAAGTGAGATCTCACCAGCTCGACACACTGTTTATGCTGCAATCTCCTGGCAGTATCCAGGGCCGTCTCTCCTGCCGAGTTCACTACAGGAGAAAGAAAGAATAGCGGCTTTCTACTTGTGACACTAGGCAAAAGAGAAATACAATTAACAGAGTAAAATGTACCTGTTTGAAGCGCTGCCTTTGCTTTGAGGAGTAACTTAAGAGATTCAGGCTTATGATACAAGACGCTGTAGTGAAGGGCCGTGTTCCCCTCTGAGGTTCTCTTCTCCAGACAGTTGCTGTAGAATCAATGTATAGATTTGGTAGATTGCATAAACTGTACTAAAGCAAAAACCAAACTGCCCATGCAAAGTAAGTAAAACATGCTACATGTCAATGTCTGACCTGTTTTGACAAAGGAAATCCACGAGAGCCAGAGAGCTTTTCTCCTCCAGACGCACAGCAACATGGAGCGCTGTCTCCTTGAGTCCCTTAATGGAAAGCAAAGATAAACAAAGTCAAATTGGTGACATTTAAAGAGATCTTCCATTGCATTTTTTTCATATTTTTTCCCGTGGAGCTACTTCAGTCAATCACCTGAAGTGGCTGCAAATTATATGTTAAAAATCAGTCTTACAAATATGATAAGACTAAAGCTTATGTCAGAGGTTGACCATGCAACAACTGTTTCATGTTGGTGTGCTACAAACTGCTAAAAGCTTCAGGCCTTATCTGTTTATATGAAGGGCAAACAGGAGGGGCAGAAGAAAGACAGAAGAGCCTGCATAATTCAATGAGCCTGGCTTATTTGTTCTCCAGAGACATGAGCTCTGACCTAAGAGCTGAAATAATAAATGAAAGCCAACCAACGCAAACAAGCACACACACATGCACGCGCGCACATGCGCTGACTAGGAAGTGCATAACAGGAGGGCAGAATATGATTAAAGACTTGAAGGCGAGGCGTTAGAGAGAGACAACAGAGGAGGGTAAAGACTAAATTAAAGGTCAAAAGAGATGGGAGGGCCTCTGATGACCCACCCACCTTAAATATATTTCACATACTACAACTGTTTACTCGCATTATATGAACGCTGTGTCGATATATATTTTTTTTAAACATTAGGTGGATTTTTCTTTATTTCTGTCAACTTTTCTAGAGTGAAAACAACAAAGCAACATTTTAAAACCTCTCCCTTTAAACCTGTAAACAAACTGGATGGGCAACCCGGTCAGGATGTAGCTGTCATTCAAACTAAACGCACATCATTTGTGGGAATGTCAAAGTTTAAATCTGTCACTGCGTAATAAGGGTTAATTACAAGCTTTCCCCACCCTAACAGGCCAGTTTTTGTGTGGAAATCCACTTGTGGAAATAAGTTATCTTTACCTGTCCTTCAGGGAGTGTGAGTGGTTTGGCCAGATCTGCTCCCTCAGCATAGAGCTGCAGAAGCAAAGTGAGGTCACGGCTCCTCACGGCTTCATAAAGCAGGCTAGGATTTGCTTCTTCTCTGCGTAGAACGTACCGACGCTCAGCGTACTTTGCCACAATGTATTCCTTCCTGGCATTCCTGGTTGTTAAGCAAATGCAGTTCAATAAAATTGGCATTGTTGAATGCATTCTTAATGTCAAAGGGAGTGTGTATTTATAAGTCATTTTCATTACCACTTAAATTATAAATCAGAGACTCACATGTCACTTTGTGGCAATGGTTTGACAGAGTCATTTGGAAGGCCTGTCTCCATGATGTCATTGAATCGAGTGTTCCCAATACTGACGGCCAGCTGGAGTGACACACAATACATCCACAAATATGTGACGTGAAGACATTTTTTCAAAGAACAGCACATCATTGCATAATGTCTGCAAGTAGGATATGCAGACCAAAAAAAGAAAAAAAAAACCAACTGTCTGTCAAGTTTCCTGCATACTGTCTGTTCCCATGTGCCTATTTAATACCAGTAGTTCGGAGGTGCTCAGTAGGTCCAGAGTGAGGGACTGGATCCTGGAGTAGTGGACCCCTAGCTCTCTGTGGATGCCGGAGCACTCAATACACGTCAGGATGCCCAGATTGGTCGACAGCCACGTTGGATCTGCAATACACAGCTGGTGATTATTCATTATGCTCATAAAACAAATGCAATTACATACTGAATTCTGTAACCATATATTAGAATGACTGGCCAACCTGGAGCTCCACAGTCTGCACAGGCCTCATTGCCAGGCATGTGTCGAAGCTCAGCAATAATGGCTTTGGAAAGTTCCTGAAGCCCACTGTCCTGGAGGTGAAGCTGATCCCCACCCAGTGCTGTGTTCAGGGCCTCCTCCTTACTGTTCTGCAGCACGGACACCCAACTAAATTGCAGAGAGATATACATTTAGAACATTGTTATTAAATTTCATATATTGTAACAATTCATTTTGAATTTGAAGCCACAGAGAATCAATGACACCATGGGAAACGAGAAGACTCTTTCACTAAAACATCAAAAGTGCTAAACAATTTTTTAATGCATGTTTTTTGTTGTTGAATTATAACTAATTCAATTTTAAGCCACTTAGAGTTATTGTGATTCTCACATCTGTCATTTCTGAAGCTTGGGTATTTTTCCATTTAAACCATTTCTCATTGTACCCCTAAACTTACATAGCTCATCACATCAAAGAATCTGCCTGGAGGCCCACACAGAAGGGAAGGACAGCGGACGAAGAACCCCACTTGCAATCCCATCCAAAACCACATCAGAACACACAAAGTTCCCCTGCTTGCTGCCTGTGGCTACCAAGAAAATTCCCACCCAGAACCAACTAGGTTTCTCTCAGACTCAAACAGTCTTTCTGCATCATTTAGTTTGCCTTACTTTTTGTAAATTGTTGGCTCAGCTTGTTCTTTACTGCATAAGCCATCAAATTATAGCCTTTCTTGTTTCACGAAAACATGCTTAACCCTTTCCTTGCAGAAACAATTTATTGTCTCTGACTGGAGTCCTGGCTGTTCAAGTGTACATTGCAAAGATTCTTTCTTATACATATCTCCACTGACATAAAAAGGGTATTACATGCAACAACTTGCTCTATAATGAGAAAACATAAAAGAATGCCAGCATGCAGCCTACAGGACTTTCAGTGCTTACATCAAACATTCCTGCTCATCTTCTGCCTGGAAATGATATGTCCGGTTATCTATGGAGAGGGAAAAACAGAGGTTAAATATTATCTTGAAAACTAAATTACACAGTGGAAATTGGAGCAGAGAGGGTTGAAAGATAACAGTGAACATAAAGCTTGCACAACTAGACGTGGCATGAAACAAGCATGAAGCACACAACCACCCCTGTTTTACCGCGCAGCAGTTCATATTAATCACTGGGAATGTCTGCCATTTACGCCAAAATGAAATGTCTCAGATCCTGATTTTAAATGCGAGGACCAAAGAGGCAGGTTTCCAAGTCATCTGTGCTGCAGATGACTCTTTACAGTCTTTAATGATCATATGTTGAGGGGAAAGCTATAAGGTCAAAAGTTAAAAATGAACCTACGAGTGACAAGGTCAAAGGTCCTCCTGTCCTCGGGGTTCGGTCGCACCTGACAGGTCAGCAGGTTCAGCTTGGCGGGGGGCCGATTGATCTGAAGACAAACACATTTGTATCAGTATGTATCGGAGAATCTGGACAGAATTCAGTGTCCGATTAACTTTTATCTTAATATTTGCTGTATCCCTGCTGACAGTTTACCACATGTGGCATTTATTGTCTAAAAGCACAGTATCAATCATGAGTCCTCACCGTACTGTGGGAAATAGTCAGGCAGCCGAATTTGACTCCACATTTTCTCTTCTGCCAGACCTTCCTTATCCTTTGAGATGAAACACAAATGAAGAAGAAAAAGTCAAATTTTCTTAAAAAAAAAAAAAAAAAATACACATAGATATATATA
>VUQG01006203.1:23390-36211 GCA_015106755.1 Etia nguti | reverse complement strand
TTCCTTTTCCTTTTAAAAAAAAAAAAAAAAAAAAAAAAAAAATAAAATTTTTTTAAAAAAAAAAAAAAAAAATACACATAGATATATATATAGATATAGATATATATATATATATCGATAGATATATCTCTAGATATATATCTAGATATATCTCTAGATATATATCGATATATATCTAGATATATCTAGATATATATCTAGATATATATAGATATATATAGATATATATCTAGATATATATATAGATATATATCTAGATAGATATAGATAGATATAGATAGATATAGATAGATATAGATAGATAGATATCGATATATAGATATCGATATATAGATATAGATATCGATATATATAGATATAGATATATATAGATATATATATATATATATAGATATAGATATATATATTCTTCATGTATTTGATGAAGAATTCTCTCTCTGCATGATGTGTGCAGTGCACTAAGGGAAAACCGTGTTAACAGATACCATTAGATACACTCTGCTGGCCCAGATAATTCCTGTTCACAGTACTCCTGCTTTCGTCATCTTGATTAAATCGGGTAAAACTGCTAAGCACATGTTCTGTTTTTTGTCAGTGGCCTGAGAAAAGTTTACTCCCCCTAAGTCTCCTATTTGCCCTACTGAACCACATCCCCTCTCCTCATCATACACTAATCTAGGACTGTGTGTGTGTCTGTGTGTGTGCGCGTGCGTGTGCATGACGCAAAAGTTGGATCAGCTCAGCTAGCCAGTCTGCCAATAAGTTCCACAGGAGGGGCCCCTGCTTGAATGTTCATCTAACAATAATGAAGACCAGCTGGGGCAGACAGAGTTTGCATTAGCCCTTCTCTCTCCGTGCCATACTTACTTAATTTTCACCCAGCTGAGATCATTTCTGTCTTTTACAATGCTAGTGAGCACTGTTTACCGTATTCTTCTTATTCTGTATGTACTTGCAATTCCTGCAAAATGCTTGTGTTCCAACTTCATACGTGACACCAGCTAATGCCTTTACACACCCGTCACTCTTCTTAAGCAGGAAACCGGATTTCTCCGTTCCATACTTCTTGTTTCCCTGCGGTTGGTGAATGCTATACCCATT
Organism: Etia nguti; assembly: GCA_015106755.1. Classification (NCBI taxonomy): domain Eukaryota; kingdom Metazoa; phylum Chordata; class Actinopteri; order Cichliformes; family Cichlidae; genus Etia; species Etia nguti. The sequence goes on along the minus strand of VUQG01006203.1, from coordinate 35,110 downwards.
GCCAGAGTTTTTCCTGTTGAGGTACTCCTGGAATATAAACAGGGATTTAAGGATTTAACTTTAAAGCTTGAGACCAGTTCTCCAGATTATAAAAATTCAAAGCAATACTATAACAACAGTTGCAAAACACTACTGTTGTGATCAGCTAGAAACTTAAAGCCAGACTTTTTATAGCACTGATATTGGTTTTACACATACAAATTAAAAGGTCTACAGTAAGCTAACTTACCAGACATAAATAAAAGAGTCTAACATAAATAAACATACCTCTTTGCCCTCCACTTGTAGAAGTGATCTAAGAGAATCCCTTAACTGTGTGAGTTGTTTAACCTCTTCATCTTGGTCTAGGCGTACCTACAAAACACACCATGAAAATATTTTTACTAAAAAAAAGAAAAGAAGTTGGAAGAAGAGAATATGTTCACTTGATTACATACATGTTTTTTTTTTTCTCATTTGTTCTGGGTGTGGAATTGCAACACACAGCTCTGTGTAACGACATAAATGATCTAGAACAGAGTTCAGTATTTGGGAGTGTAGTCTTCTGAGGTTTTTCATTTTGTATTAAGAAGCAGAGTGACCACACTCACAAGCAACACAGGCCAGTTTAACTGGGAAGTTTAAGTATTTTGTTTTCCTGGGGAACCATGACACAGATTCTATCTGAATTTCCTTCCCGAGACTGAGGTCTGGCATGTCTGAACGGTTCTGCGTTCTGCCCATGAAGAACCAGAAAAACCTCTAACGTTTCCAGTATCACAGTTAACAGTCTGTTTCCAGCAGCTCCAACCAGAAAAACGGAGGACGGCAAATAGGTCGCAGGCAGAAACCCAGTTAAAGCGGTTAGAGAAATAGATGTGTACTAAGGAAAGTATGAAAATGAATGATACATTCATTTCCATCTATTGGAAACGAGGGGAAGCATTTCTGGGAAGAGACTCCTTTAAACAGTCGCTGCTTGTGGATTCAGTGGAGAGGGGGTTGGGTGTTGTGAAAGACCAACATTGAAAAAGTAGATGCTAAAACATAACACAGGGTTTTACTGTAAAATTCTACATGTGCACAGTTTTTTTTCCCCTCCCGAACATAAATGAATGAAGAAAAGTAGTCTGTTAGAATGATAGCATCAATATGTGGGGTATGTGCATATTTTGACCTCTTAGTCACAATCACATTTTCTTCTAAAATTAAAGCAACACTGGGTAATAAAAAGCCATGCATATACTCCAGGAGGAGTGAAAAACGCAGAGCAGCTTTCATGTGTACCGTGTGGATAGATGAAGCAAGCTTCTCGATAAAGGGAGAGAGATTCTCTGCAGCTTTCAGCCCATCCTGAAAGAAACTGAGATCAGAAAAAGAACAAATGCTGAGTCAAGCTACTTTAGTTTAAACATCCGATTTCACACCAACTAAAACACCACATGCTGAAACTGCAACAACAGTTTCACTCCCACATTTAAAAAAAAAGCCTAGGTAGGAATAAAAAGGGTAAATGGTTAACAAGAACCACAACAGGCTTTGCAAAAGACCGACTGCTGTGCAGAATCCCTTAAAACTCAACATATCTGTGAAAGTAAATGCCAGCAGAGATACTGACCTCAGCTGGGCCTGGAAATATTTGATGAGGCTCTGGAGAAGATCAGGACCCTGACGCACCTTCAGCTCCTGGATCTTCAAAAGGTACTAAAAGAATAAACACAGACAGTTAAAAACACCTCTAAAACCACTCTCCATAGAAAGGACAGATGGGTCTGTAAAAACATGCAGCGAAGCATGACGCTACCGTTTTTCAGTAGCTTAAATTCCACCCTTGAGTGCACACCTTTAATGTGTTTACTGCATGTTTTAACTGTACGGCTCGAGTGTACAGAGTCTTTATAGATAAACAAAAAAAAACACACAAATTCACAATTTTGTAATGATGTAATATTTAAAAAAAAAGAAAAAAAGAAAGAGACTTTGAGCGCAAGCTATGGCGTTTTAGCTCTGTGTGGAATGAATGACTACATTGTACTTGAGTCTTTGCCCCATAAAACCTTCCTCTGGATTCATCCGTCACCATCTACCTGAAGCAGCTCAGTGTTGCTCATTCATGTGTCATTTTGTGTGATTTACTGAGTTTACATATATTTAGGTGGAAAGAAAGATTAATAGACAGAGGGTTTGGGGTGAGCTGCAACAAGTGGAAATTTCATCTTCCTCTGCCTCTCCTCTTTGTCGCCACAGCTGGTCTCAGTCAAGATAAGACTATTTTTTTCCTCAGGCTTTTCTCCAGCTGCATGTGCGCCACCAAACTCAGTTAGGACTACACCACAAGTGCATTTATCACCCATTTTCCCCCAATCTGGTGATTGATTATGCATGATGATGCACAATTACCTGCTGAATTTTGTTTGTGTGCTAATCTATAGGACACCAACCATTCTGAAATTCAGTTTTGAGACTCAATAATTATGCTCATGTTTAAGCCTAATGAAATATACTTTTCCATCAAAGGAATTGGAGTGAAGAGACACAAAAAGGAGTGACCACCAGTCCACCATGAATAGAATTTGTAATCCACATGGCAGACCACCCTGGTAAAATAAATGAAGCCCAGCTCAGGTATGCCAACGGAGTCTGGCGTATGGTATTTTGACTGGCACCAATTCCCCACCTCACACATTTGCAGCTGGAAGATCCGTCTCTCTCTCTCCATGTCCTCCACTCCATCTGATCCCTCTGTCCTGATCAGTCCCAGCTGCCTGTTCTTTTCCCTCCTCTCCTTCTCTAGCTTCACTCTGGAGGGGGGGGGGGGGATGGAAGAAAGAATAAAAAGAAGACATAAAGAAGGTTATCCCTCTTTACTTACACACACAATGTGTGTCACAAAGCTAAATGTGATCAGCTCTGTCTGTATGAATGTGTGCAGCTTTTATTCCATCACAAACTCCACCGTCATGCTGCCCTTTCTCGTGTAGAGTGAGGAAGTTGGATGAAATGTAATCTCCTTAAAGCATTATAAAACACTTTGAACCAGAGCCGGAATGAAATCAAATAACGGCTGTAAAGTGCAAATGCTTCGGCTTGATTTCTTTTTAAAGTAACTGGGAATGACCTTGGGATATGAATCATTATCTTATTAACTTGTGCTGCCACACAAATTCCTAAGCCCCACATGAGAAAGAAATATAATACATTATTCTTTTGAAGCAAACACATTCGTCAGTATCTTCATCTATATTTCTGTCATGCATCAATGTGAGGCCTGTGCAAGTGGCTATGGATTTATGAGCATTTACACTTTGTGAACCAGTGTGCCTGCGTTATTTTGCAAATTCACTGGAAAAACATTTGCTGGAAATGGGTGTATATTCTGATTCTGATTCTGTGTATATTGAGTTTATCTGCTAACATCAGACAATGAAAAACTAAAACTGCATATGAAGAGGCAATAGAGCTGGAGTTAATAAATGTGAAACAAAAGTTACTTTTGCTGAAGTTGCTGCAATGCAGATGACAAGGACACAGAGGGCTATACATGGATTAGCCAAGCTATTAAAAAGGCATGAGGCTGCACTCCAAGATTACTGGCTTGCATTGGCATTATGAGCAAGCCAGATACAATTACAGCCTCTGACATACAAACATTTTCATTTCACAGAGCCGTTATCATCACACAAATCAAAATGTCACATGAGGCTATGGCATTACTACATACTTTATCTACAGTGCAGCTTTTAAAAGGTTGTTTACTCTCAGGAAAACAATGAGCCAGTGATGAAGAGCTCTACTGCAGTCTGACACTTCCAGCCAAATGAATGTGAAGTAACAATATGGATAGAGTATGGATAATTACATTTTTGCGTCGTAATCCTTCCAACTCTTCTCCATTTGTTTCTTGAGATCCTGTTTGAGGGGAGAGGAGAGAAAACGATTAATAATATATCCCCAGTGCATTACACACAGTAATAACTGTATTTTACAGCTCTTCCTGGTTATTACTCAAGCGGGTGGAGCAAGACAGGTAACACACTGTGATGCAATTAGTCATATTGTCCTGGCTAGTCTGCTATCTGGATGAACAGGACTTCAGTGGCATTTTGTCTTCTTTCACAGTTACAATGAAGCAATATTCAGTTGTCGAGTCAGCTGTTTAAAAGACAGGGCAGAGATGGGAGATTGCAGAAGAACTGGCTGGTTATTACTCACTAGTCTGTTAGCATGGCAAATCAAAAGGTTAAATACTTGGCAAGTATTGTGCTGGAACGTAGCAAGCTCTTACTATTTAATTTGGATAAATAACCTTATATTACCCAATAGTTTAGTGGGCTCGACACTTAAGTGACTACAACTTCTGCCAGAGGAAATCTACCCTAAAATGGATTTTACATTGCAATAGTTTAATCATTCTTCCAGACAACGATATCACATATACAAACAGATATCACACCTCCTCAGATACAAAGCACTGCATCTTGACTATATAATGTCATCATGAGGTTTTCGGTTGGCTCATAGGAAGATTTCTGTGTGAATTGTAACATCTAAACATCTTTTTCTTTTTTATAATATTGAGCTATCCTCAAATATTTGACAAAAATGTGCATTTCTTTTTTCAAAAACGGGATTATAATCCACATATCTGTTGCTAGATAAACAATAATGATAAAACTTTATCACACGTGATCCAGTTTAGTTAGCAGTAATTAAATGAGTATTTCATTTATTAGTAATAAAATCCAGACTCACTAATCTGCTGTCCCGGAGCTCAGACTTCAGCACATTTTCCAGAGGAAATGCCATGATGTTGTTTAGGTTTTGTACCTGACGCATGTAAGAGAACAAAAAAAAAAAAATCAGTGAAGAATGGAAAAATATTTCATAAAATGCCACAGATGACCTTTAGCCGCACGAGTCTAACTAAAAACAGATGCAGACACACACCGAGTTTTACGCACTCTGACAGTCTGTACGTGCATTTCTGGGAATGAGAAATTGATAACTCAAAAGTACGCCGATATTGTTATTCTGAACTAACGAGTCATCAAAAACAAAACACTGCACCACTACAATGCTCGAATCCAAGTGGGAGGATGATGCAATGACTTTAGATGAAGTGTTTGTGTAAAGTAAAGTGAGATTCATTTGAGATTTGGATGGGGTTTAGATTAACGTCACTGTGGATTTGGGAGGAATGAATCACAAAACAACCAGTATAACCCCATGTAAGTGCATCACATGAGTATTTTGGCATGCATGGCAACATACATTCATCATGACTCATTGATACACATCCCCGATCAGCTATCATCTAGATTTCTTTTTTATGGCTTCTGGTGAATTACAACCAAGCTGAACCCTGCTCTTAACATAAATTACGTCCAACCACATCCTTGAGCCGACTGTAGAGCTAACCTTGATATATTGACACAGCAGCCTGAAGAGTGGCAAGTTTGTTTTGGTTGGCAGCCAAACACTGGGGTAACCGATAGATAACACATAGAGTTCTTACACAGGGAAATTCCGGCTTCCAAAGTCAACACATGGACAGATGACACGGATCAATGGATTCATGTTTATATGCACACTGAGACAGTGGGGCACGTACACTAACACTCAAACGAGGCATTAAGGGACATGCTCAGGCAGTTTTTTGCAGCACGATTCCTTAAATCACCCTCCTTTTAGGCTTTTGGGCCCACTTCCTTTTACATCTGTAAGCTGTAGTCTCCTGACACATGTTAAGAGTGTGTGTGTGTGTGTGTGTGTGTGTGTGTGTGTGTGTGTGTGTGCTGACTCACACGTAGAGGTCTGGGATGAATTATCATCACCAAAGAAACTATCAGAGGGAGGGTTCTGGACTGCCTCAAACAAAAGGCCCAAGTATTCAGCTGTTGAAAACCACCTTCGTTCACGCAACATGTAAGTATGTGAGCACACACACATGCTTATGGGGACCAATAAAGTAAATTTGGCACATTTCCTTTAAAAATTCTCTGATTATATGAATATTTGTGTATATTAGAGCCATGTCTTCCTTAGTCCTAGTTCTATGCACCTAGGGTAAATGATTTTAACTCTAGTAAAAGCAGCAGAATTTAAGCAAATATCTCCTTTCCCTTGTATTCCCATCCTTTGTCCTTTTAACCCACCAGATTTTTGAAGAGGGATGTGACCTCTCTGGTGAACACAGCCAAGTTGAGGAACCCTGTGGAGACTTCATTGTTGTCCTGAGTCAGGTGGCTATTTCCCAAGTTCTCCAGCAGCTCAATATATTGCTCCTTGCTGTCCACATGTGCTGAAAAACAACACACAGGGTAAGTATTGATACAGACCGTAAGAAGTGACTCAGAGTAATTTACAGGCACAGAAAATCTGACAAAGGCAGACTGACTTGTTGTCTTGGGAATAGTTTAACAAGGTGAACATGTGGGACAAATTAGCACTGGTTTACACCCAGTGGAGGAGGAGGAGTAGTACACATAGAAATCCATGTTTGTCCAAGAGGCTTATGGGTCCCTTTCTCAAAGGCCATGACTTTTGTAAGCTCTCAGTCTGTTGAATATTTATGAACAAGTGCTGATGGAGAAGAATCTGGGCACAACTTTTGTTTGCATAGTATAAAACAAGGTTTCATTCTACAGGGTTTTTTAAAAGAGGATGAACAAATACAAGTTATAATTTAAGCTTGGAAATCTTGGATGTAAATCAACAAATATGGGCGCATTATAACGTGGACCTGACATCTGTAGAGGCACCAAAATCTGACTAAACCAGTCAGAAGCAGACATGGGGAGGAAGCACAGCAAGTTTCTGCTCCACTTCCACTTCAAGACAAATATAAAATGGTAAACCGACTGCAGATGGGAGACAGGCTAACACTGGCTGAAAAGCAGAAATGGAACATTTTGTCTGACAGAAAAATTGTGAATTAAGGAAGGAATGCAGACACACTGTGGGATGGAGGAGACAAGATCTAGGGGTTTGCATGAAAACTGCAAAGATTGTGGCTGCATGGCCGCTGAAAAGAAAAATTATTATAATAAACATACGTGCAACTATCAAACAACAAACAGCTGAGTCGCTGAGTAGCTCAAAGGATGATGTTACAGCTGACCTTTAACTGCCAGATACCACTGGGGCAACTCTGCTTTTTCACTGCTCTACCAGAACACACACAGACTCACAGGCCACAGCATCTTGGCATAAACAAGCACTGAGTACTTATGGGAAAAGAGAAAGAAATAAAAGAATCTCTTAATTTGAACATACGTGTGACACAGTAACAGAGCATCAAACCAGCACAGGGGAGGAGTGGGAGTCAGGCTTTTTATCATTGTGAGTCAGACTGTTGATCCACAACTAACATCAGGACTGTTAAATAGGTTCAATAGCATAATGAGTGAAAGAGAAGGGCCTCCCAGCCGCGCATTACTGGAACTAACCCACATGATTCCACTTAGAGAGACAGTGAAAAACTAGACAAAGCGAACAATGGTGAAATATTTCTTTATAGATGCTATAGCACAGTTGAATGCATCTGGTTGCCAAACTCTGTGCAGCTGGCCTGCTGACTCACTTTACTAAAAAGTACGAGCCGATGCCTTAAAATAAGAAGCAAGGCTTTTAAGTAACTTTAGAAAAACAAACTCAGGATATGTTATGTATTTTCTCTGTTTCTCCAACACATTTTTGAGGTGAGCATTAATATGTTATTCATGCCCACAACTAACAGCTCCGCGGCAAGCTACAGTGACATAAATCTACACAACACACACACAAACTCAGAAAGCACTCACTTGGTGACCTTGTGGATACTGGCGTCAATGAACAGAGCGCCGAAACCACCAAAGCCATTTACTTTAAACACAGAATCCAACGCATACACAACACATTACAATAGACCGTGTTGTTTAAATAAACATCATCCCACGTACCTAGGTGCCAGAATAAGGGGCCTCACTAATAAACACAAGTTGGATGACGTCATCCATAGCAGAAATTATGTGAAGGGTCATTAGTAATTATTAAACTGTGGTTCTTTCTCTCATAGTGTGTCACAGCTCTTTTCTTTTTCCTGTCCCCCCCCCAACTGGTTGTGGTAGATACAAGCCCCTCCCTGAGCCTTGTTCTATTGGAGGTTTTTTTCCTGTTAAAGGGGAGTTTTTTCTTCCCACTGTCGCCAAGTGCTCGCTCATAAGGGATCATGTGTTTGTTAGGGTTTCTTTCTAATATTGTAGGGTTTTTACCTTACGACATAAGGAACTGTTGTCGTGGTGCTGCATAAATAAAACTGAATTGAACTGAAGGCTCCCCTATGCACTGAGCAGATCATACAGTCAAAATAGAGGTTGACCTTTACTTGACAACTGGCTAGCGAGAGATGAATTATTTTACTTTCTGTATAGACGGAAATCATTATTTGGGGATTTTCTTTTTTAAATTACCCTACTTTCTTCCCCTTTCTGTTGCTCCCTTTTGCACTGTAGCACTTTAAATACAAACTTATGTGCAACTACAGCTTGTGTAAGCTAATTTATTGTGCTTTTGTTGCATTTTCTCCAATATCACCTTTTTCATGTGCAAAAAAAAAAAAGAGAAGTAAGGAGACTTTTCTAAGTAATAAGTGCAGGGAGAACTGTTTTCAATAACTCATAATCTAGTGAGTGAATAAGAATTGCATGTGACATGCTGGCACTTACAGATTCCAGAAGTGTGTATAGCTTTGATTGTTTTCTTCATCCTCTGCAGGGCTATGTGGTCTGTCTCCAAAGACTGCAAAGAAAGAGAAATCAGGAATGAGATAAGGATGTTTGCACTTGCAGTGACTCAACATTTACAGCAAAAAGTATGCTCACTGAATGCTTTGTTACATCAGTTTGTTTGGTACACCAGTTCGTCTGCTTGTTTATACACATATCTAAAACTGACAATTACATGGCAGCAACTTAGTCCATTTAGGGATGTAGACATCATTAACATGACCTGCTTTGTTCAAACCGAGAATCAGAACGGGGAAGAAAAGTGATTTAAGTTCATTTGAACTTTGCTTAATTGCGGGTGCTTGGTCTGATTATTTCAAAACTGTTGATCTACTGGGATTTTCCCACCCATATGACGATCATCACCAACCAACATCCAATGAGCAGCAGTTCTCTGGGTGAAAATCCCTCATTGATGTCAGAGAACGGACAGACTGCTTCAAGCAGATAGGAAGGCAAATTTAATTCAAATAACCATTCCTTTTAGCCAAATAGGCAGAAGAGCATCTAAGAATGCACAGCATGTTGAAACTTGAAGCAGATGGGCTACAACAGCAGAAGACCATACCAGGTGCCACTCCTGTCAGCTAAGAACAGGAAACTGAGGCTACAATTTTCCATGGTTTCACCAAAACTGGACAACACAAGATTGGAAAAATGTTTCCTGGTCTGATGAGTCTTGATTTTGGCTATAAAATTTGAAAGGTAGGGTCTGAACATGAAAGCATGGATCCATCCTGTCTTGTATCAACACTTCAAGCTGTTGGTAATGTAATGGTGTGGTAGACATTTTTTGACATATTCTCCCCCTTACTACCAACTGAGCATTGTTTAAATGCCAACGTAGCCTTTGGCATATAAACAATGCTCTGCGATGCTGACCATGTCCATTCCTTTATCACCACAGTGTATCCATCTTCTGATGCCTGCTTCCAGCAGGATAGCGTGCCACTTCACAATACTGAAATCATATCAAACTGCTTTTCTGATTGTGACCCTTAAAGGACCTCCACAGTCACCAGATCTTAATCCAACGGAGCAACTTCAGGGTGTGGTAAAACAGGATATTCACACAGTGGATGTGCAGCCAACAAATCTGTAAAAACAGCTATGATTTTATCATGGTAATAAAGACAAAATCTCTGAGGAATGTTTCCTCAGAGCAACTTGTAGAATCGATGCCACAATGAATTAAGGCAGTTCTGAATGGGGTTCAATCTAATACTAGCAAGGTGTACCTAATAAAGTGTCAGCAAGTGTATTGGTACACTTTTCAGAAATTCAACTGAGAAACTGCGTCGGTTTAATTTTCTCACGGTGTGTGACAAAGCCAAGCAGATGAGTAAGCTTTCACCCAGCATATGATAGTCTGCGTTTCACTGTCGTGTACAGTCCCAAATGATGTCACAATATGCATTTCACCTGTAACTGTTGAAACAACACTTTTTCGCTGTGAGACTAAAAAAACAAAAACAAAACAAAAAAACCCATTGCATAACAAAGACGTTACACAGATATTAAAATGCCTTCATTGTATTTGAACAATAACTCTTCAAAGCCAAAACTATTTGAAGCTACATATTGTTTATGCTCCTCTCGCGGGCCCTTGTTTAAATGAACTACACTTACGACACTCCACCTACACGTCACCAGAAATAGCTTTAATGAGCCAGCAATCTAGACTTAACAGACACTCTGCCTCGTCGGACGGTGTTGTTTACACACCACAGGCCCTCCTGGTCGGGTCCACTCCCTAAATGTTAGTTCATTAATTAAAAGGCGGTGCGGGTGTGTTCTGTTATGTGACGCCATAGTCAAGAAGTGGGAAAGTGATTTAGTGGAGACTGGAGATGGGAGTTGCTGGAGTTTCCTCTGGTGAGTTGGTTGGCAGATGGCAGTAAACAGTGGAAACATGCTGAGGCAGGTCAGTGAAACAGGTTGCTTTTGGTGAACTAAATGTGATAAATGCGAGAAAGAGTGCGCAAAAACTTAAGAGACAACCCACCATTCAGCTGAAACAGACCAACAATGCATGTGTACTCATGTTGATATAATGCAGTGTCACTTACAGTTACTTTCCTTTATTATCTATGGCTGTGTATTCCCACTGTACGGGTGTGTGAGTAGACTTTAACATTGGATGACTTGACTGATATATGATCTGTACTCACCACATTAAATTTGGCATGATGATTACACTTATCACAGTGTTACGTTTCAACACATCAACCAATTGATCAAGATTAGATCCGTTCTTAAAAGCATGTCTGGGAATGACATGACCTACTGTTGCCTATTGCTAAAGAAAGTGAAACTGATTATTTCTGCTTTTCTTCTTGTGGTTTACTCCCGCCACTAATCAAACTAGTCCTGGAGGAGCTGACCGAACATGATAACTATAATCTGAGCATCTATGAAAAGAAATAACCGCCCTTACATCTGGTTGTGTTCACATGTGTAGGATTCCAGCATGACCCTCCCTAAACAGCAATTCCAGCCATGTATTTTCCAGTGTGTCATGCTGATAAATAAGGACATGAGCCCAAGTTAAATGCATCACACAGCTGTTTAAAATGCTCTTCTTTATTCTAGAGTCTCCACTTAGTCTCACTTTCAAGCCAGGGAACTCCTAAAGAACACCCTTCATCTCTCTCTGTCTATCCTGTGGTTTCCTCTTATTAGAGGTGGGCATCAAGATATCCAAACTAGGAGCAGTGATTCAGACTGATGTGACTCTAACCAAAAACACAAATCCATCTGGACCACAGCAGAACCCTGATCCATAAGGTTTAGTCACAAAGAATACGGACAAGGAAGTATTGACATGCACATTTGGAATATTTGTTTTATGGCCAAGTTCATAGTGTGCTCCCTCTGCTTCCTCGTTTGTCCGAGGAGCTTTGAGAGAAGAGATTTCAAACAAAACACCAATGCGGACACAGAGAAGCCTTAAACAAGTCTTCAAAGTAATAGTTA
>VUQG01006203.1:9009-23370 GCA_015106755.1 Etia nguti | reverse complement strand
TAGTTATGAAGAAGGGCATGCTTGCAGCTAACGGCATGTGTGCATGCTTACCCTTACAAACACAATCCATCACTCTGTGTGACTCAGGCATGTTTTTGTGTAGTGTGTGTTCTGTTAGTGTCCCACCACTCTGACTCCCTCTAGACCGATGACAAGAACACTGTAACCTCATGTAACCTTCACTCATTTGCTGAATCAGGCATTGGGGTTTATACTCAACAGAGTGCACTCTAAGCCTGCCCTGTACAAGTGCAGCACCCATCAAGTTGCACAGTTCAGAAAAATAACCTACTCCCATGTCCTATACTGAGGAACCATGAAATTCCAAAATGAATACACTGACATTCCCGCATATCCCGACAGAAAGCCACTGCACTTGACATTTGTAGGTTCTACACATTTTGGAATTAAATTACCGGTCCGTGAAAGACAGCAAGTTTACTGCTGAAACCTGTGCTCACCTGCAAAGTATGTTACAAAAAAATTAAAAGCTTGAGTTTTAGGACTAAAAAAACAAAAACAAAAAACAAGCTACAGGTAGGGGTAAAACGTCAGGTAAACAACAAAGGTGTATGTCTTCTGCACACACCTCCCCCTTCCACAACTCTCACCTCCTCCACGGCTGAAACTGTGCTCCGACAGTCGCTCATTTTAGACTGAAACGTTGAAGTCCCCGGAGAAGACAAATCCTCGTTTGTCAGGACCACAAAGTCCGAAACGCTTATTCGCTCCGGCATGTTTCGGGCGAAGCGGGTCCGACAGTCAGTGAAGAGAAAATTGAGGCAAAGTTACACGCGCGCATGTAATTCCCATTTGAAGTGGAAGAAGAAGAAGGGAAAGAGTATGGTCACTCCCTCCTTCCTTTGCGGAAACTGAAAAAATGTATAATAAAAATAACACTGTATTCCTCTGAGTGTGAGTTCCTTTAAACAAAGTTTTTAAGGTGGAAAGTTGAGTCGAACTAGAGTTCAAGTCCCGAGCGACTCCGAGAACGTGTGCGCGTGAAGGTGCACCAGCGCGCTACTGTGAGCGCATTCGTTAAGGGTGGGAGCAAACTCCACCGTCACGTGGGAATGTTTGTGCTTTCTGACAAACCAGAAAGAGAGAGAAAAAAGCGTGTGTGTGTGTGTGTTTGTGTGCGTGTGTGTTCTTGTCACCACCTCTTTCATTAATACTTCTCATTTCTATGCAAACTATAGTCCGGTCGCCATGGATGCAGAATCCCTTATTCACAGACTTAACTGAAGGAGAGGAATTTCAATGGATGGGATGGTGTGATAGCACTCAGTTTATCGACGGTCACTGAATGCTGTTTTTCAAAACTGCACTTTGCAGTTTTACCAAAACACTGGAAGGAGGAAAAGGTATTTCTTTAAACCCGAGAAAAGGATTCGGGTTTTTATGTGCGCTGCTCTTTAATTATATGGCTCATTGCGTCTTTGCACCTTGATCCTCTTGGCTGAGGCTCCAAAGCCTCCTTCTTCTTCCTTTTCATCTAATGAAAAGATATTTCTCAAAGGGGGAGGATTTCTGATATCCCTCCCCACTGAGATTTCCTGTAGTCGTTTGGGGAGAAAAGAAAGAAAAAAAAAGGGAAAAGAAAAGAAGACCTAGTGCATCAGAGAGGTGGAAAAAAGGCAAGAGTTGTGTGTCTAACATAAGTCCTGCATGCCTGCTATTGTTAAGCCTGTCAAGTTGAAAAAAAAGTGTTGTATCAGTGAACATTGCCTCAGGCTGAGCAGTGATAAAATACACTATGAAGTGCAGATGGCTGATTTTAGTGGCTCCCTTTAGCGTTACCACAAAACCACATATTTGCCTACATTAGATACATGAAGGGAAAGACTGAATTACAGCCAATTCAACAGGTAACCGGTTATCTCTAACATATTCAATCAGCAAAAATAGGATTACTTTGTGTTTAAAGGATTTTATCTGTTCTCTTTTCCCGCTTATTACTGCTGCTCAGTGAACAAGCACAGAATGGATGCAGTGTCTTAAATGTGGGCGCGCACAGTGGTACTGTGTGTGTGCAGTCACAAAGATAGACAAGCTCCTTTTGAATTGCATGTCATGTTATTAAGCCAATAACACAGACAGGCCAAAATGTACATGCATAGCAGTACAAGATATCATTGTCGTGTTGCACACACACCCACCCACAGGCACACACACTCACTCACACACAGAGCTTAAACTGAAAGCTTAAATCAGTGGTTATGGAAAAAAAAAAGTTCCTCTGGAGTCCAAACAAACATATCTCTGTTTTTTCCTTATGAGATAAGGCGCAACACAATTTAAAATGTGGACCAAAGTCTCTAGAGGAAAAGCTGTAAAACCCCACTCTTTAACCTTTCAATCACTGTGAAAAAAATGTGCACTCTTGAAAGGAAGTGAGGGCACACATCACATAAATAGGGTTGGTGACCCACTTTAGCAGGGCCTCATTCAGTCATTGTTTGTTGCATGGCTGTGTGAGGAAGCTAAGCAGGGAAAGACAGAAAACAGATATTGTGTATTTGACACTTGCATGGATACATGCTGGCATCTATTATTGTGACATATGTGCAGCATGTGTGATTTCATGCTCACTGTGCATGCACTCATATTTTTTTTTTAATGCACTTCTAGCTGATGTAATGCAGGGGCTTGCAGTGTTCAAACAATACCCTCCTTTAGTTTCTTTTCAGCACTCAGTAAAGAAGCAGAGCCTTTGTATGCCAGCCAGCCTTTGAGCCCGGGTCCTATTGTAAAACTGAGCAAACCGGTCTGCACAGGCAATGAACTAACATATAGTGAAGAACCCAAGTCCAAGGCCAGGGTGGGCGGGAGAGAAGAGATGAAGAATTGACACGGGAAAATTGTTTTTCACTTTTTTTCAGTGATGTTGGGAGTTTAGCAGTGAGAATTTGTGTGCACGAAGGCCGACAAAGGTGGAATAACACAGGAATGCAGAAAAAGATCAAAGCTTTATTGGAAATGTGACTCACTTAATGTTTTCCCTCCTTGTCTCCACCCTTTACTGCCCTTTTCTTTTTAAATATTAAGAAACTCTCTTCTTCCCCTCTTCACTGGTTGCTTCCCTTTCATGCCACACCATTTCTTGTGTTAGAGCAAACTCCTCTCAGAGACTGCGAGCAGGGAAATTTTGGCAGTGAGGAAGTGAGGTACATTGAATACAGCTTCTCTTTCTCTGTGACGCACACACGGCGTTAGAGGTTACAGCAACTTCTTCCAGTAAAGATTAGAGCTGCCCAGATTTCCCTTCTTGCTTCCCAGCAGCCCAGAGGAGCAGGATGAGGTTCTTCAATGAACCCCGCCTCCAGCCCCCCTGCCCCCCCCAAAATATCTCCCTCATCTTGCTGCTTGTTGACTCAGCTCCACTAGCACTGCTATCAATTTACTACCCCTGTCAGGACCGGGAGGCCCAGGCTTACCGTAAAATACCCCCTCTTCTGGTTGACATGGATGTCTGAAAATTGGTGGACTGGGGAGACAAAGTTGAGTTGATTTATTGCGAAAAACAGGGCTTTAGTTTCCCACTGGAATAGGCATATGAGGTATTTTGAATAGGACTGGAGCCCCATTGAAACTAATTTGCCTCAAGAACCTGCATTAAAGAGCAGCTTTGATGTAAAAAATAAAATAAAAGCTCTGACATTAAGTGAGGGCTGCTGCTTTGGAAAAATACATCATCTGTGAGTCACTGACTGGGCACTGTCAGTCCAGTGCCATTCCATGCATGTTCTCCGTGGCCTGGCTTCTGTGCATGCAACAATGTTTACTCCACCCTCAAACAGACACCAATGCCAGTGTACCTGTTATTACAGTTGGTATGGTAACAAAAGGTTTTGCAGAGTGGGAACAGGTAGACAGACTTGTTTGTGATTCATATTGATGTTAATTGCTTGTCATAGTGTCATCTGAGTCGTACGAGGGATACGTTTACTATCCATAACTGATAGGTTATAAGTCCACCCAGTTTCCCAACCAAGCAGAACCGCTCCTCATCCTGGAGCCGTAAATAACAACATGTAGTGTTTTAGAGGACTGTGCGGGTATGTGCTGCGAATTGGTGAACATTAGTCAGAAAGAGGTATTTATATTTTCTGCAATTAAATGATCCTGCTGACAAGATTTACTTTAGTTGATTGCTGCTGTAGCAGTAACAGAAGCAAGGTAGCCTGCTCTTTAGATAGCATGCAAACCATGCAGCCAGGACTGTCATGTGTGTATGTGATGACTGACATGCTTGTTTAAGATATCTTGTTCAAAACACGAGCTGTTCTGTAGTTCCTATTAACAGAGAGTTTGCAGAGAAGCAGCACAAATTGTTCTTTGTTATTCACAACCTCTACATTGTAAGGAGTATAAACCTATATAAACTTCGAGTAAATCATACAAATCACGTGGACGCTCCTTGGAGTTCCATGCGAGCTTAGTTATTCCTAAAGAAGTGTTCATAAACGCCGTACTTTCCTCTGAAGAAACTTGTAGTTGCATGTCTAACTAAGCAGCAATGTGCAAAACCCTTTGACTCAAATTAATGACATAGTTTTTCCTTGCAGATTTTTCACCCCAACACACCATTCCAACGCTACCCGCTGAACTTTGACCTGCTGATTGCTTGCTCCCTTTTGTGAGCGGTTTCCAAAGCAACAAGCTTGTGAAGAATGATGGGTGCCTTTGTGCACCTGTCTGAATGTGTTTATAGCTGTTTAAGTTTTGTTGTCACTATTGATGCCGACTTATTGTCACTCTTCAGGAAATGCCACTTTTTATTACATCAGTGCCCGCACTGTTTAAACTTTCATGTGGCTTCTGCAGATGTCGAAGAATTAGGGATACCTCCGAATATCAGAGCAAGAGTCACGTCATACATAGGAATTAATACGCATTCCAGAAACCTGGAGAATATTTATAACACTTTTGCTGACATGATTAAAAAAGAGCAACTCCATTTCATGTGTAAACAATGGCTGAAGTATATTTTATTTAATAACTTCAAACAGACCACACAATATTACATATCATTAAGTGCTGAATGACTTACAACAGTCCAAAAAAATTTAGAAAAAAATGGGTATAAATACAAAACAAGTTATGTACAAATACCAAAAACAATAATGCTCATTGAAAAGAAAAAACACACTACAAATTCTGAATTCACAATTCTCTAATCTACATTGTAAAAAAAACCTGCAGGCACAAATGCACAACCATTTCCCAAGCTGTCAAATAGGCACCACAACACTCATTTTCAAGTTTTGATAGGACAGGACAGTTAGCTTATCTCTGCAGTGTAGAGGGAAAGCCAAAAATATACCAAATTTTATATTTCTAGAACACTTAAAAAAAAAAAAAACACTTTTTAAAAACAAACAGATTAAAGTCAGAGCTGCTCCATCCTCAGGAGCACATCTCTGAGGTGGAAAAGTGTCATGCCACAGCAAGCAGGGAAAGTATTTGTGGGCCTAAAACCTGAACAGCAAAGACAAATTTCTCATTGTTTCTGTTTCTGCTGAAGTAACAGAGTTCATTCGTTTCAAAACTAGCGGAAAAAGAAATTGCTCCTCTAAATAAACCTCATTTACATCAATTAACCCCCCCCACACCCCTCTTCACCCCCCCTTGCAACACAGATGCTGCATTTAATTTGTTTTGGGTCATTTCCTAAGAAATACAATAGTAGTTTTACACTAATAAATTAAAACCAATCAGTTAAAGTCAACTATTAAACTCAACAGAGCAACAACTGAAACAAAGCTGCCAAACCTACAAGGGGTTGCTCAAAGATTGTATATGTTCAAAGAAATAAAAAGAAGAAAAAAATAGCCACCATTTGTCATTACCTCTGACTCCGACTCTGAGTCACAGCCTGCACATTCAGGCACACGAGGCTTGACACAAAGCCTAAGGCATGAAAGAAGCAACATGAGCACCTTTAAAAACCAGTTTTAATGTCTAAAATCTATGCTGAGATATCACCTGATGTGTATTCTCGAGCTGTAGATGCATGTGGACATTAAAGTTCATTCACAGCTTAATTTGACCAGTGGTGAAAACACTGCAAGCATACCCTGTGTGTATGGCTCTTCACGGCTTTAGCTTACTTCGATCCAGTGATTGAATCCTGTAAAGCTGCATGGCAGTTAAAGCTGACATTATACAATGCTGCCCCCTATGGGCCAAATAGTGGTACAAACAATTATTTAGACTTTGGAAACGAGGGGTAAAAAAACCAAAAAAAATTCCTGAGTTGGTCACAATAAACAATGACTGATAAACAAATGCATCATCAGTTCTTTCACTGACAATACCATATAAACAATAACTCCTGGTTTCTATGAGATTTACTCAACTTACTGCCCAAATTTACTATATATACAAATATTTTTACTTTATAATTTAAACAAAGAAGTTGATTCCCCCATCGGACATTAAAACAGATTAAAACAGTTGATGGCTTCATAGTGTAATAGTTTGCCCCAAGAAGGCATTCGATTAAATATTACCTTTCTTCTCCCCGAATTTTCTCCGCCCAACCCTTTATCTAAGCCTCAGCTCTTCAACAAATCTCCGAGATCATAAGTGTCGAAGAAGTCTGACACTCCCTCGCCGTCCTCCAGGCTCCAGAGGTAGTCATCGTGGTCCAAAGGTGGAGAAAAACTGACAAAGGGGGTGTTGGGGTCTGAAGTGAAGGAGGTGCCAGGAAGCTGGTCTTCGGTTATCTGAAGCAGGCTGGGGGGCAAACCCAGCAGACCCTCTACGTCAAGCAGAGAGGAAGTGGAGGTCACAGCTGAGGAGGCGGCTGGAGCTGCTGTGGAAATGTTGGCTGTGTTGAAGAAAGCAACAAAACAGGGGAGAAGTTGGAAATTAATTTTTTGCTAAGGACCAGCACACAAAAAAAAAAACATTTCGAGAGGTGAGGTGGCGTACTGCTACACTCAGGGCAACACTTATGACTTTAATTCAAAACTTTTCTTTTTAGCTTCCTAAATTTGAATAGTTTTTACAACTTTTATCCTTATTCAAGTTCTATTTTTATTCTACTTTTGTGCACATGAACCCTGACTTTTCTGTTGTTTTTTATGCTTTAAGCTGAGGGATTAAATAATGAAAAAGTTAAAGGAACAGTTCAACATTTTTTGCAGAATGGAAAACAAAATACAACAACCAAACAAGCAAATCTACAGCTGATTAATTAACATGCCATTTGTTTAACTTTTCACCGATTTATCATGGCATCCCATGAAACCGCCAAAAAGAAGTGTGACCTTTCTGCTTTAATGGTGCTATTTGATCTTTGGACTGACTCCAGCTGAAGAGGCGCAATTCATTTTTAATGTTCTGGAAGCCTCGGCATAAAATCACTTTGTAAAACTTGTAAAACTAAATTAATGCTAGTTGTAAAACTAGATGCAGTCTAAGACTAGTGCACGGGTTCGATCAAAGTAAGAGTAGCTCAAAATGAAAGTGGCATTCTATTCAAAACTCAAAGCTTACAGTCAACAGGTTCCTCTTTGACGCTGTAACTCGGTGGTCCTATTGGGGTTGCAGTGGGAGGGTCTTGCGTTTGAGGGAATTCCTTTTTGGGAGTGACAACACTCTTAACAGGACTAGCATCTTCAAGACCCTCCTCAGGACATAGGTAGACTTCTATGGGACCATTTCTACTCTTTAAATAGATCTGCAAAGATCCCTGCTGTAAGGAAAAAAACAGAGAAGAAGGCAATTATTTATCAAAACAATCTGACATCAGGAAAAATGCACGATTTAAATGAAGGAGGGCTCAAGGGGACAAACTGAAACATAAACCAAATCTCACTCCTGCTGTGTCTGGCACCTCCAGCTTGGTCTCTGCAGGGGCTTTAACAGCAATGACTGTCTGGTCTTGAAGGGTGCCAATAGAGCGGATGTCTTGATACGTCACATAACCCAATGTAGATCATGGGGTTAAGGGTAACAACGGTGGAATTTAAATACACGTGTGTGCGCTTGTCTTTTTTTCTCCCTTATTATTTTTTGGCTATATCTGGCAAGACATTACTAGAAATTCGATAGTAAAGTAGGGAAAGAAGAACGTCCATGCTGCCTTTTAGCATATGGGTTACCTACTCAACCAAGCAAGCTACAGTGGAGCATGCCAACAACAAGTGGAAACGGAGATCAAGAAAGAATGATGTGGATAACCACTGTGCTCTATGTGAAGGATATCTCTGACTCTCCTTATATTCAGTGAGTTGTTTGAGCTGTGTGGTGCTGGACTGAATCAGTTCATCCAGAGATCTCTCTGCTTTCTCTAGGTCTCCCAGCTCTTTCCTCAGGGCACGAGCCTTCTCCCCTCCACCCGCGCCACCTTCAAACACGTCTCCAACCCTGGAGAAACACACACATACACACAATTAAACATGTCTATAAATTGTAAAAGTTTAAAAAGTATACATTTAATTAAAAGTATAAATTATAAAAGTCTGTAACAGCCAACAACTCCACAGTTAGGTAGTGTCTACAACTGGCACTGCAATGTCTGCTGAATGCCACTAGGGAGCAGATAAGCGAGAACCAATATGAAGTTTTTTTTTCTTTTAATACTCCATGAAAAATAAAAGCAATGGAGACATTTTTAGAAAGCAATCAAAGCCCAGTATAAATAGACTCAAGAACAATTGGTAGTTTTTTTTTTGCAAATGTCTATATATCTCTCTTTTTTGCTAATTAGTCCACAAAGTGTGTAGCATAAAAACACTACTTTGTAAGATTATTATAAAAATCTAGAGTAAATATGTTATAAAAGCTAACTTTTATAAGATATTAATATCTTGTCTCAGCTGTTTGACACGAGCAAAAAGAACCAAAGTGCATTCCACTATGTTACACAGCTTTGTTAATAAGGCCAAATTGTTGCTGTCAACAGTCGTGCCCATGCTTTGCCCAACATTATAGTGAAAGTCTGTAAGGAACCCTAAATGCCAAGGCTTCACTTAATACTTACGCAGTCCCTGGTTTCCCTTTGTGTGCTACACGCAGTTGATAAACCTCCCACTATTCCTGCTACTTAACCTTCTTCTGCATTTGTACTTACAGCCACTGGATGTTGTTCTTTGACTTCTTCCTGATAAGCTGGACTCCCTCTAGAACATTGGTGATGTCATAAATGCGTCTTTTCTGGACCTCCAGGACCTCAGTGGCCCAGTTCAGATCAAGGACTCCATCAGGAGACTCGGCAATCAGACCCACAAATTTCTTGGTCAGCAGGCCCAATGACGTGTCGTATCGGGTCCGCTCACCCGGAGATTTTGGAGCTGCGAGGAAACACGCAGAAAAGTGCCGCATAAGACTAGAAATGTGCTTGAGTTATACAACTCTGATTTTTACTAACTCATTCAAGTGTTTTATTCGGCTGATGAGCTGGCGGAGAGATCACTGATTCAAATATTTACTGAATTAGTCACACAAGCTGTTGACAACAGGGAAACATGAAAACAAACAGTTATTGGAATGTTTCAAATAGATTTATTTCTGCCTTTACGTTTTACTTTCTATGTTTGATATCATGTTCGAAATGACAAATAATCCTCCAAACAGCAATATTTCTTCCTCGCACGGAAAATCTGAAAATAAGAGCTACGGGTCCGATGACTGTGTCTTCATACTGCTTTAATCTGCTACAGGTTTAATAATCAGTCTGGATTAGTTGGACGTTTCTGCTCCTCTGCATCAAAAAGCCAGTTTACGTGGTTTAGGCAGTTCCAGCTGGTGGGAATCTTTGTGTAAGATCATCGGAGATTATGGCTCTCTGTTGTCTTGGAAACACTTCAGTATTCTCCTGGAATACTGTGAAAGAGGTCCTGGCAGCTCTGCTTAGTGTGCTCACCCCATGACTCATAACATAACCACACTGGTCATAGAAAATGGATCAATAGGTCTGATAATGTTGGTAATAACATATTCTCAGGGCTCCTGAATGCCAGAGAATTGGCCATTAAACAATTATAACACATTGCAATTTCATAACTTTGAGACACGGCAGACCGCATATTCCTCCCTGATCCATCATTCCCGCTGAGCTGTGAGATGTCGTTGGGAAGGAGGCGCTAGCTTGTGTATTCTAAGAAAAGAATGTCAACAAGCCAGTTTATGATACTGGCTCTCTACTCCTGGCTACGCCATCGCTTTTTTATTTGTTATGTGTAAAGATGTACGCAACTGAGCTGCTGGTACAGCACTCTGTGCTCATATGGGTGAACTTCGCAGAAAGTGAGGAAACTATTGTGGAATACTTCAAAAGCAGTAGTCTTCCTGTCATGTCAGTTTTGACCCATAGCAAACAGGTCTGTTCGTGTTTGTTCACAACCCAAAGGGTCAGGACGCAATCAGGGTGAAGTTGTGTCATGTGAACCTGGCATTACCACCCTGCCTTTGTTCAGATTAATGGCAAGTAGTACTGTACAATCAACTTCTTTTCATTGTTTGCTGTTATTCTTTTCTTTTAATGTTGAACTGCTTCTTCCCTTTGCACAGTGTAAAAAATATTTTCCACCCACTGATGTGTTCCACACCACAACACACCAACTTTATTTATAGAGCACTTTCAACACAGTCACAGAAGGCACGAAGTGCTGTACACAAAAACAACAAAAGGTGTACAGTGTACTCACTCCTTGGGCTTGGTATCCTTGCTGCAATGCTGCATTTTCCTTTTGGCGTACGAAACTCTGGCAGATACAGAGGATCTTCTAAATCCAGCTTCCTCTTGGCCTAGAGGGAAGACGTTTATCAAAGATTAGGAAAAAGATGCAAATGTTACAAAGCAGGTGTGACTTACAGCTCTACTATTTTCTGTGTATTAACTGTTGTTTCACTACATAAGAACATGTAAAGGGTGTATAACACCGAATCCTTCCAATCCCAGTGTAGGCTGAAAAAAAAGCACATTATGCAAGGTGTTTAACTCATAATGGCAAGTTAAAAAGCTGAAAGAATCAAATAGCTTGTAGGGCAAGTCCAGACCTTTTATAGAACAGTGGCATCAATGCTAGACGGCTAAATAGGGGCTTGTTTAAAAGTGCCATGTCGTAAATGTGCCAACAACCCTCAAGTGCAGGAACAAAGCACCCCACACACACCACAAACACTTTCCCAAGCACTTCAACAGGGGCTGATTTTGTTTGTCTGCAGTCAACAGAAGCGGGAGGTCTTTAGGCCCGACTCATTGCCTGCCATACGTCAGGAAGTCCCTGGAATCACTCAATGACCTCTCCCCCGCCCCTCTCAACCCTCCTCCTTCTGTGCTTAGCACACAGGCTCCTCACAGAAACACACGTGTACGCACAATAAGGACATTATCTGACGATAACAGCGATGCATCAAACAATCAAAAGAACATAAACAACCTTTGTAACCCAATATAAAATCTTCAAATGACCATTGCTTTTTTCCCCCGCCATCCAGTGGCCTACTTAGCTGAAGTGAAAGCGCTACTCTCTTAAGGATTAGGAAATTACCACCACACCCCACGTGCAGATATGCTGTCATCATCAAAAGTTCACGGTGGACGAGAACGTTTGCTGTCTGTCAGAAATCCAACAACTGCCCACACAAAAACACAATGACTGAGCTAGTGAGGCAATGGCATTTCACCTCAGCACCCTCTGGCTGCCGGGTAATTTGTAGTGCCTAGCTAGATCTCACAAACTCCTTTCACCATGTCTCCTCACGAATACTTGGTAGGAATAATCCCTTTTGCCACGACAGCGCACATGCGGCCAGTGAACTGTTTTAGTTAACAGGTTTAGGGAAATTGCTTTTTCAGAGATGGGAAAAGCAGGGAGTTCCCATTACCACGTGTGGATGTGCCTATGCATGTGCAAGTAAAGGGATAATGAAGGCTGCCATTGTCCCCCAGTGTTCTCCCTGACACGTCCACCTGTTGACTCGTGACATCTGGAGCAGCCCTGTGCTGTTGGCAGGCTGGATTTTAATCCCTAAAACACACAGTCAGGCATACAGAGACACCCACAACAGGACGGTGACCAGCTACTGAAGAACAAAATGCTCACTGTTGCCTCTAAAACGATCTCTTGCATGATTCAAACTTTGATTTTTCATTGGCTGATAGTCGTGAAAGTCGCTATCAAACACTTGGAGTCGCAGAGAGGAAGCAGACGATACCAGTTGGACTGCCTACAGCCGTGACAGCTGTGGTTTAACAAGAGAAAAACTGCGACAGCTTTCCATTGACTCAGTGTCCCAGCACAAAGAAAAAAATGTAGCATTTTTTTCACCAAATAAGGTTCAAGCTTTGTCATTTCTATGACTTAAAATGAGCAGGTCAATGTGTGTCATGTCAAACCTTTTAATGCACGTGTACAATTTGAGTCACAGCCCAACGCATGATGACTTGTAAGAAGGGAACCAGCGGTTTCCCCCTGCAGCTGTGCATCAGAGTGGGGGCTTGGGTGCTCCTTTTTTGCATGAGTGTTTTCTCTGGTGATTCAACCATATTACGCAAACCCAAAGTCATTTAGAGGAAAGGCCTTTTTTTTTTAAATTCCTCACTTAACAGACTAACAGACCACTGAAAGAAGAAGTGCAGCCATTGAGAAATGGTTATGTTTTACAGGAAAGTGCACAGGTACGCCGCCTGGCACACATCACTTTTAAGGTGTTTTAACAGGACGTGAAAATCTGAATTTGATGCTCTAAATCCAAAAGCTTTCACACCCTAAAACTAGCTCTCACATACGTATGGTGCAGCTATAAGAGACGATGGGAGAGGCCCGAGTCAGCCACCCTCCTTATTAGCACTTTATCTCAAAGAATGGCAGTATCACGCCACTCACATTTGCTATAACCTCACCCTGCCTGATTGCCCAGTTACGCCCATCTACTGCACGTGGCCCCTTCTGTTTGCTGTGTATTCTTTGGCCGGTTCCCGCTGTCTCTGCTGCTGGGCTAAAAACTCCACGCATGTAGTCATAATCACGTGAAGGGCTTCTGCAGCTGGGCCTCTCCTCAAACAAACTGATCTTGCTAGTCAGGCTGCACCAGACTCAGATTCCATCCACGCAAAGGGCAAGTTTCAGTATGCCTACAAGTACCTACTGCTCTGTACTGAGCCCCTTCACTACCACACCCTTGAACATAAAGGAAAAACAAAAGTTGCACTACAACAGCAGTTAAACAGAGGTGTGGATCCGTCCCCACTGTGGCTTGCCTGCCTGATGGGGGTAGGCTGCTTTGAAATGCAAAACTCCCCCTATAGAGAGCATTACCCTGCAGGTCTGGTATTTCCCTGAAGCTGGGGTTAAAGGGAAAACACAACAACAAAACATATAATAGAGAGAATGCATACAGTTGGTACTGTGTCCAATATCACACCAAAGCATTAGCCTGAATGGGTTGTTAACCCTAGAGGCTCAAAGAAGGTCAAACCAGAGCTGAAGGTCGGTCGCAGGAGAAGTGTGTGTTCCTAAAAATTACCAAGGCAGAAAGACTAAGGCATTAGCTGACATCCATAATCACTCAGTTGTGGTGGATTGTGCGCATTCCACGAAACTCTGGGTACACGTCACATAAGCAGGGAATAAATGGGACATTGTTCCTGGTGAATACTATGGAGATGCATCCTGTTGCCACACCGCTGTTTGACTGTACTGAACTTTGCCTAAACTGACAAATTCATTCATCCGCAGTCCAATAAGAGAAAAGGGCTTCCCTGGACTTTGGATGGAGGCCTGAATACTCTAACACATTTACATCCCTATCGAGCTGAAAGGAAGCAGAGACAACAGTTTATCAACAGTTTACACACACTGGTTAAAATTCACATGCCAATAGCTGATACGTTGCCTTTTTCTAGAGTTAGTAAGATTAATAAGTAAAGACGGGATCTCTGCAGCTAAAGTTTACTAAAATCAGTCAAATATTTACTTTTTGGTTTTTTTTTTATAGGTAGGTGCCTACAAAAGTGTGGGACTATGTGTAATGTGTTCAGGGTTAGATTGTTTGTACTTAAAAGAAATAAATGGTTTCATAGTCAAAGTTAAAAAAAGGAAAGCTTAAAGAAAAAAGTTGTGGTTATAATGTTGTATAGGTTAAAGGAAGTGAGCTGTATGTACATGAAAAGGCAACACTTCCTGTAAACAGAGGAGTCATGACTGAACATACTGAACATGCACTGAAACAGCTGTGTCAGCAACACATTACTATCTTCAGCTTCTTTACTGTCGTCAATAAAACTTCATAATATCATCACATCAAATGTATTCTGCAAGATAGCTACCATCAGCCATTGCCAATCCCAATTATAAACCCAATCCTAATGATAATGACATCCTTGTGTCAAATCATATATAT
>VUQG01006200.1:5557-37469 GCA_015106755.1 Etia nguti | reverse complement strand
GAAGTCTCGGAAAACGTCTGCGCACTTTTGCAAATATGTGATGCCTTGATAAATCGAGCAGATATTTGAAGTTTACACAGCTACATTCTCGCCTGAAAATATCTTAAAAGTTTATTTTGTGACCCAGAAAGAGTAATATTAAAACTAAGTAGCTGCCGCCATTGTTGGAAACTGGAATTGGCTGGGCCGCGCTATGAATTCTGGGATAGATTGGGCCACGAAGCATACACCCGGCCCATCCTTCAAATCTGGGGTAAAAGGAGGACGCATTTGTCGGAGTCTTCAAATTTGAACAACCTTTGTCGCGTCGCTGTCACGTAATCAGCCTACAAATGCGGCTTCAGGAGAATGCGGCCCCTGGATTTGGACACAGCTACGATACCGGAAACTGCTTCTTCTTCTTCTTTAGTGTTTAACGGCAGCTGGCATCCTTGTAGATGCATTGCTGCCATCTTCTGCTTCAGTCCGTTATTACACCCTTAAATCCTACTACTTATTCCTGTGTCTTTCAGGATCTTACAAAGCTTCAAACGACGCGTCGACTATTAAATTAGTCGTGGACGATTTTGATAGCCGACGTAATCGTGACTAGTCGACTAATCGTGGCAGCCCTACATGTAAGTGTTTGTGCGGTGATGTGCTTGAAATATATTTACAGGAGTAAACCAAATACAGAATCTGACAGGGGACAAAATAAACCATTTTAACAGAGGATTAGTGTGTTTTCTTCTTCTGATTCCTGCCAGCATTTGGGCAGTTCAGTTATGAATCAGTTGTAAATTAATTATAACATTTTGGGGGTTGATCTGATAGGTGAACATTATAGTGATATAGTCTGGATTTAAAAGGATCTCTGTGGCACCCAGAAAAGTTGTTGCCCTTGATTTCTAAGACTGGAGTGGCTTTCTTTGTTTAAAGATGCAGTGATTTTTGTAGGTTATTTAATATAAAAAAAATTAATAGAAGAAAGGGTACTGTACTCATAAATATACATAGATTAGTGTGTAATCATGTGAAGGATTATGTCATCTTCTTCCTCCTCATCTCAAGCCTCATCTCCTGAACTGAAGTTGGGGCTCAAACAGACGAATGTGCATAATGTGCTTATTAATTCCTGATCTTGTTGAACTTATTTATTGTCATCAGGTTAGGCATCCAGTTCTTCTGATTCTACATAAGCTGACAAGAGGCGGATAAATGACAACAGCTTGTTATAAGCTAACGTTATGCTAGCTAATCTTAGGCTCGAGTGTCCTAATAATTACACTTTACCAGTTAACAGGATTTTTAACAGTTAACATTTTTTCAGATAAACTCTCACATCGTATGAGAGTTTATTTTCTAAGCATTACAGTCCAACAACATTACATCCACTTCAAAGACAGTTTTATTAACACTGGCTAACAGCAGCTAACAGCAGCAAAAACAGCAGTCTTACTAACAACTCATCTCAGTATCGCTATCATTGGTCAGAAGTGAGCTGCTCTGACTCATTGACCCATAACGGACTCATTTCACAAAGTTTTACAGCCTCATCCAGGGCAAATAAATGTGGAAGCTTCTCTCCTGAGATTGACAGCTGAGATAAACAGTGGACTGACAGCCTTCCACAGATAAACTCAGAGGCGGTCCAAACACTAGAGCACCAAGCACACTGGCCACAGCAATTATGGGGTACAATCTAAATGTAATGTTTTTGACCTTTGGCTGTCACAAACATGTTTGTCCTGATGTCAACCATGAATTGGTTGACGTCAGTTGACTCCAATCTGCAATCTACTGACAGCAGTGAAAATTTTCCAAACTGTAGCTTTAAAGTGACTAGTCATATTTGGAAACTGCATGAGAAGGAAATGTGTTTCATTAGCCATAAGTCAGTAAAAAAGGGAAGATTGCTAGAGAGCATGTATGCCTGAAAAAAGGTAAAAGTTAGACGATAGATGGAAGGATGGGCAAGAGGTTGAGCTCATTCAAGAGGTTTCTATGGTGATTTAAAATACAGTGCAATCTACCACTGTAAAAAAAAATTTGTATACGTCTTTCACTGTTTTTCTGTCATTTTTAACCATGCATTAAATTTTACCATGTACCGGTTAAAGAAATGACCACACACTTCCATAAAAAAAAGGTAATGTAATAACTAAGAAAATTACAAGGACATTTGTTATTTGTATTTATTTATTTGTTTGTTTGTTTTTTACTACTCTGTGTGTGTGTGTGCGTGTGTGTGTGTGTGTGTATAAATGACTATATTACTACCACATTTATTTTACAGTACCAATATTTAATAGATAATTTATTTAAAGTGCTCTAATTGTTCCAAAAATGTAAAGTTAATTTGACAAAATGTATGTTCTTTCATTTAAAAAACTAGTAAACGTTTCCCATACCTTTACTGATTAACTGTCCCCACTTATTACCTTTTTGTACAAACTAGCAGGCTTTACTAGCAGAGTTCTTCTCAATGTCACCCCTGAACAAAACTTTCCGTTCATATTGTCATGTAAATGAAATTTTAGGTGAAGAAACTGTAAGGATTTCCAACTGTAAGTGATGAATCACTTGGGTTTGAAGGTGTTTCATGTCCTCTGGCCCTGTTTCCTTATTCATAGCCAGATGAAAATCTTGTCAATTACACATTTCATGACAGCCTAAAAAGTTTAATCCTTTGCCCTTGCTTTGGTTCTTATGTTCACAGAAGACAGTTGAAAGGGGAGACAATACTGCCGGTGTAAAAGCTCACATTTGAATAGATACTGTAGATAAGATCCAGGAAGGACTGAAAGGATTATACGTCATTATCCAACCCTGTTTTTATTGATGGAAACAGAATAGAGAAAAGTGGCTAATACAGGACCCCCTTTCCTTGTCGGTGGAGGGAAGAAATGAATGGCAGAACGATGCCGCAGGTCTTTCTCAAAAATGAAATAATGTGATTGTCTCGTTGGTGGGGAGTTAAAGGACTTGTGCTGAATAGGAAATCCTGTTGTCGGGCCAAGTTAAAAGGAAAGCTTTTAAGAGCATATTATCCCTAACAATGGATCCACCCTGGGCAATGTGTGATACATGAGGAGGATTGCACAGACTTGAAAGATATCACAGCATTTTTCTATGTGGGTGAAATGTAAAGGAACCACATTGCAATTCTTTCCTCCCAGTCTTCTCATATTCAATAAGCCGACTTCTGGCGAATGAGATGTGAAATTGCCTGCTATCAATATAAGGCCCCTTGGTAAAAGGCATTTTCAGATCTCTCTGAATTGGATTATTCCACTATTCATTTTTGGTGCCCAAGTTAATGACCATTATGAATGCAGAGGTAGCCGAGCAGCCACCATGACTCCAGGGGTGTTTAATGGGCCTGCAGGGAGAGCCAGGTAGATAATCCCAAACTACCCAAGTGAAAGAAAAGACATTGTTTGATGATTTAAGTGGATTTTATAGAATATGAGGAATGAGGAGAGAAGAAGTGAAGAATGACGGAAACTAGAGATGTTTAAGAGCTGTTCAGTTGGGGGTTTTTTGGTACTGGCAATTGAATTATAGTTATATACTGTAATAATGAAGCCTATTGTTTTTATTGGGAATGGTTAACACTTAGGAAAAACAATTACAGTTACTTTCAGTGGTTTTATGTTTCGAGGTCCAAACCTAAATATTTCACAGCTTCAGCATGAATAAAAGTAGCTTAGGTTCAGTGAGAAACAAGGAAATGCCATGTAGGATTTAAATAGTCTCCTTGTTTTTTATGATAAACACAAGCATTATTAACTGCAGTGTGAGGGACTTTATTGACGATTAACTAGCAACAGGAAATAAATGCTACTCAGAAGCCTGCTTGGCCCACCGATCCACCCCAGCCTCCACTGAATGCCAGTTTTGTTCCTCTGTAATTATGTAACCTGATATTTTTTCTTTGCTAAAGCCAGCAGGATTTGTAGGACAACAGGATTTATTTTTATTTATCGGTATATTGGGATATTGTGTATTAGTACTGTTGAACTGTTTCCAACCTGCCGTTTTTGGGGTTTTTTTTTTCAACTAAATAAACCCTCACCAGTTAGAGGCATTTTGATGTTCTAGTACTAAAGACACATAATAATAAAATGAGAACATTCCCAACACATGCGTTATAAAACAACATCCTTAGTATACCCCTCATACACCCCCACAGCTTCTTATCTTTTTCTGTACTGTCACCTATAGAAAAAAATGCCAGAAAAATCATCTTAAAAACATTTACTGGTTTTTGCTTTTGTGAAGGAAAAGACGTTGACAGCTACTTACATTTGCAGTGAAGGACAGACATGAATTTGTTCTCTAGGTATTTCTTCATATTTCCATTTATATTACCAGTTATGTCAAATTGTATAATATATTGCATAATGTATATAAAGAAATGTATAGAGGGCAATAGCACTTGATGCTTAACCCATAGTTAGTTTATGCTACTTTCATACAAAGATAACAAACAAAAATAAACAACAAAAATTGAAACAAGTATATAATTGAGAAATCATATAAATTTGCCAATCCCCTGTCTGTAGAATTTTCTCATCTTCCTTGTTTGAAAACTCAATTCTCTGCTGCCTGTTGATCATTGTATGCTCTATGAGGATATAATTATCCTTGCTATTTTAGGGCAATAAACATCAGCCCTAAGAGAAAATGCCTCCATGACTGTAGTTACCACAAAGGATTAGTGCAAAAATTCAAAAATTGTAACCTCAGAGAGATGAAGACAGGGAAAAAAATGCATAATGAATAAATTAAACTCAAGCAGCAGACAAGCGTACAACTGCAGAAAAAACATCAGGCAGAAAGATAAGAAAAAGTGCATTTATGAGATGAAATTAATGAAATGTTTATGTGTGGTGGGCTTTATATGGACAGAGAGGGATAATAATTCAACCTGTCACCTTGGGCTCACCCCCACATAAACGAGACAATAAAAAAGTAGGATATGAACAAGAAATTATCCGCTTTCGTTGTTGACCGTGAGCTTGAGATGAAAGTAGGCGCTACCCTAACTCATATATGCTTAAGAAATAAATACTTGCACAAGCACAACTTCTTCATTTAATTAAACTGGTGAGGGAAACTCAATATGACTGTGTTCGCAAATAATATTCACGAATGATGCATATGGAGAGGAAATTAACAGCTCTAATGCACCTAGTCTCTGTCTGCAGAGGAAATTTTCAAAAAGCAATAATATACCGTATGTTCTCTTTGCAATGTTGTTAAATCCCATTTATGCTGTGATGAGTTCATTATGTTTGTCTAAGTGAGTGGATGCAGCTGTTTACAGTACTAAAGTGTCCCATGCAACCTTGTGCTGCTCTAGATGGAGATTCAATACCAGTGTGGTAGCGTTTCTCTGTCAGCGTGGCCACCCAACTTACTCTGGTATTTCCCACAGCTCAGCAGACTGATTCGCCTCAGCGCTGTCTCCTTTGGCAGATTGTCAAACTGCATTGATTAGGACAAGCAAATCCATTTTTATGCATTGCTCAAAAGTTGATTCAGGTGCATCATTTAAATTCAAAGGAGGGAGGCTGCCATCTGGTTGTATGCACCAAGTTGTATAATCATTTCTTTCTTAAGTTGTCAACCACTTTATGTGCCATTTCGTGGCTGGCATTTAGTAGTGATGAAGATGTTATCATAGCTTGTTTTCTCCTTTTAGTGCTATGTGGTGATTGCCTTTTATGAGGTTAGTAAGGACAGTACCATTGACACTAATGGTACTTATATAACCTGCTGTTTTTTTATGCTTTTTTTATGCTTTTCACTTCATCCATCATCCAAGTTACAGTGGGAAAGATGGGGAGAGGTTTTCCAAAAATGAACTTTAAGCATTCTACCAACCTCCTACATGTCATTCAAGCAAAAATAAATGTTCATATTTTTGCACAAAGCAAAGCCAACATTACTGCTGAAACAAACTGAAATGCCCTTGAAATGACACCAAAAAACCCCCCAAAACAATAAAATAACATCCTGCTGTCTACAAATATCTCCACTTCATAGTCTCTCTTTACAAGTCTTTAGTCTTAAGGCTCCTTGCACCTATTTTATACTTGCAATTGTAACCCTTGCAAATGGTGGCATGGCCTAAAATTGACATCACAACTGCTGGTGCGTGTCACGCTTTGGTGTTGCTTAAGCTTGTTGTGGACATTTTTAAACCTGACACGAGCAGTTTGAAGACACGAGTGTTAGATCATGTTGGGTCTTACCATCATTTCATGATATATCAGCAGAAAAACTCAGAGATTCTCAGATAACAAAGGGGAGCTTGAAAAGCATAAAAAGATTAGACTTTTTGGAGATCAAATGCCCTAAATGTAAATAATATTTACATTAGTATTATTTTGTCTAAATAGGACCTATCATAATAAAAAATACACCTGTAGCTCAAACACTCACAGTAATAAATAAATAAATAAACCTCTTAGACTTTATGAAGAACAGATCAGATGAAAAACTATTGGTTTAGATTGCATCAGTTTGTGACCACACATTTTTTACTGAAGGATAACTAAAGTATTGTGGGTTTGTTTTGTTTGGTCTGTATTTTCTTTCTCAATGTCTTTTTTTCCCCCAACTTCCCTATCATGACCTCCACCTAGATGCAGGATAGATATTTTAAACATCCACGCTGACACTGTTTTACTTTGATTTAAAGATGTTTTCTTTTTTGTATAGATCTTTAAACTAATGCATCATATATGGTCACTTTTGCACCAGACTAGTGATAACATGGCCATAATGTTTTATTCTGAATGCAACTTGATGGGTTCTTGGAATGAAGCACCTCGTTCTTTGCTTTCATGTGAAAATCAATCCAATTAGCAATTACATTTATTGAGAGCCAGAGTAAAGAGCTGGAAGCAACAATTAAAAGCTGCGTCTGCACCTGTCATACATTCCCTTGAAGATGACATTTGGTGAGCACAAGTAGATAATCCAGGCTCTGGTTGCCTTGGTAAAATGTTAATGTATTTACTACCCAGTCATATGTCAGTCAATGGTATCCTATGTTTCGTTTCCTCTCTTGAGGTTGAGAAAAGTTTGTCTCAGGACCCAGAAACTTTACATTGCCAGTGGTTTATCCATCATAGTTACCAAATGTTACTGACCTTCTGCAGCCTCTGGTCACCACATCCCTGCCAAACATTCCCTGTGTGGATCCAGATTAAAAGGATGGCTTCAGCAGGGTGAATTAAATATATTACTTTTTAAACTGAGGAATTATACTTCAGGCATCAAATCAAATGGTATTCCCTACTGAACCAATATGATATGCTGTGTACATTTTTTTATATATATATACCGAGCTGTTAGTACTGTGTCATCCTCACATAGAAATATTAGTAAGCCGATCTTATTAGTGATAGTGGGTTGGGGAGACAGGACTAGACACTAATTACATGTTAATTTACACAAATAGTAAAAAAGATTGATTGAATGCTCTTACCAAATTCTACACAAGTAAATGTGTTTTAAAATTTCCCAGATCAAAAAAATAATTAAAACAACCTAACGCAGTGAGAAAGAGAGACCAGCTCAGCAGCTTAGTAGACAGACAGCCAGTGCAGATTTCTTTCCGATAGGTCTTAACTCCCCCTCTGGCTCTGACATGGGAGGTTAAAGATATCACTGAGGCAGAAAATGTCATGGGAAATCGGCTGATATTAACTCTACAATATTCCACTTTTTTTTCTGGCTCAGCTTTAAAAAAAAAAAAAAAAAAACAGCTTTCAAACAATGTCTTAATCCTTGAAATATTTTTCAACCTACAGTAATGGCTTTTGCTCATTTTAGAGTGGATGTGAATGCTGTGAACAATTGAAACAAATGACATTAATGTTGCATTAAAGCTGAGCTGCTTCATGTATATCTTGCTTGTTGCACTTTCTCCCTCTGTTTCCATTTATGAAAACAATTAGAGGGAATTAAGTGGCTGAGACAGATAACGGTGAAACAAGTTCAGATTAATGAGCAGAGTTTATAAAAATAGGGGGATAGAAAACAAAGAGCAAAGAATTAAAGCGGGTGTCGAGAAAACTGGGTAGGGAAAACTGCCTGACTGAAACACTGATGGACAAGATGGGAAAAAAAAGAAGAGAGGCAAAATGATCAAGGAAAAGGAAGAGGGGTGAGGGAGGTACAGGGGAGAGTAGACAGTGATGGAAGGAGATTGATAACAGCCATGAAAAAAGGAGATACAAAAAGTGGAATGACAGCAGGGAAGAAAGCCACTTTGGAGACAAAGAAAGAAATGGAAGAAAGAGCGAAAAAGGCCAGGTAAAATGGGAGCATATGTGTTTTACAGGGAGAAAGAAAGAAAGAGAGAAGAGGGAGGGGGTGGTTTTAGGGTCATCATTCCTCGCAGTTTGAAAAAAACCATTAGCAGTGTCTGCCTCAGATTTCTGCCTATTCCTATTACCATCACAGCTGGATGCAGCCAAGTGTGAGACCTGACTCTGTCTAAGCAGACTTTCTCCTCCTCTCCTACTGTACTGACTCACACACACTCTTTGTAGGGAGCATGCACAGAGTACCTAAAATATTTTCTTCTTGCCTTTCAGGTGTGCACACATTTATTTTTTAAGTATCGCACATACAGTGAGGCACAACTCTTTCTAACTTGCCCAGCCAATCTCTCCTTCTTTCCCAGCCGGGTTCAAACCCAGGTTAGCTGCTGACAGCCATGCCTCCTTAAGATCCTACTCCAACCAGCACCAGTGACATGGCATAAAAACAAATAGAAACATTTTTTAAAAAAGACCTAAGCAGCCGCTTAAAGTATTTCTGTGTGACTGGTGGTGTGTTTCACATAAGAAACTGCCTTATGAATGATTTGTTAGCGTTCAATCATTGATGAAGACTCAGAGATCTGATGAGGTGCTCTGAGCCGCTCGGTCAGACATTCGGCTGGTGGGTTGGATGGTTTCCAGCAACGAAACGGTAACTTTTGCATGCAAGATTCTAGTAAATGCACAAATGTTTCCCTTTGGCATAGCTGATGCATGACGAGATCACAGCTGGTAATAGGATGTGATGAAAGCCTATGTGAGTGTGTGTGTGCATGTATGTGTGTAAACCCACTACTCTAGGGTCTACAATACAGCTCAAGGCAAAGGGATCGTATCACTCTACTAAACGTGATTAATTAAAAAAGCTCTTTGCATATAATTAGCATTAAGATGTGTGTGCTTGCATGGAGATCATTATAACCACGCTGCTCTTGCACTGTTCTACATAAAGTCGTCTAATTGGTTTTACACCACTACCTGTAGGTTTAAACTCTTTGTCCCATATATCTGCAAAGTTTGAATTCTATTCATAAATAAAATACGTTGCCGCAGTTCAATACCTCCGGGTGCTTTTATTATATTTGCGGACTTTGATGTTTCCACTGCCATTCTGGAGGTTCTTTATTAGATCAACAGCAGTAACAAGAGCTCCAGCAGATTCCCCACAGCTATTTAAAGAGGTTCGGATGTCGGGGTAAAAGACGGTAGGGCAGAGTTACAAAACGGGAAGAGAAAAAGGTGTTGGGGGGGGGTGAAAGGAGCATGAAGAAGAAAGAGAAAATTGAAAAAGATGCTTTTCAGTACTCAAATGACTAACATTCAATGAGTTGAGATAGAACGAGTGGAATTGCAGCATTGAAAATAGGAGCGTGCCACAAAGAGAGAAAGGGCAATGTTTCAGCAAGGCAAAGAAAACAACACATTGTACCACTGACCTCAACTGTCATTGTTTTACATGCTGCACATGCAACAAAATCAAGTCCCCATTTAAATACTGACTATATAAAGTCACTCTCAGATTTGAAGACTTGCTTAAAGTACTTTGCAAATAGTATGACTCCAAAAAGAAGGAAAGCTATAAGAGTAAGAGATAAAATAACACTAGAGGACAGTAATGCAACATTAAACTGGCACATAATGTGCACATGCCAAGACTGGAAGGTTCTACAGTGTGTGATTAAAGATGCTCAGAACATCTACCAGAGATGAGTGAGATCAGTGAAGTGGCCAGAGTCCAAATGATATTAAAGAGACAAAATCCACCCCAGCCAAATCTTTCTCACCCTGCTGCAGCCAATACATAACTATCAGTGTCTTTCCTCAGGCTGTGAGACTGCCGAATTCACTCTTCACACGACACTGTGACAACGAGTAAGAAGATTTTTATTGCAATCCCATTTTGCCCCAGTTCTGAGTAGGCTTTGAGTATGCTGTACTTAAAGTTAAGCATAAAATTCTTCCATTCGCTTGTAGTGGTGTGACACTAGACTGTCACAGATTGTCCAAATTAAACTGTAATTTTTATTTATCTAATCGACAACAGTTGTGATTTATTTCATCTGACAATGCCGATACAGATGTCTGTTTAATCAATACACGAGCTTGCTTTGTTTTAATTGTATGCCTACAGAAAGTGTGTGATTTGTGTGTTTTCAGAGTGTCGTTAGTATAAATTTGCTTAGTATCCAATAAAATTTCGGAAAATGTTAAATCAGAAACAGAATCTGCTGAATTTTAAATACAAATGCTGAGTAAAGGTAAGCAAAAACAGAGAAAATAAAATACAGAATTTAAACCGCTACAAGGCCATATGGTTATGGTGGGGCAAATTTAATCAACTATTAGTGACCACATGCATGAATATAATTTTGATACGGAAAAAAATGTCCTTGTATGTAGACATCTATTATAAGTAGAACAATGCGTGGATCAGTTCTTCATATTTGTTTTGGTCATTGTCCATCTCTTATATATATAAAAAAAGAGCATGAGCATTACCGGGAACATTGGCTCAAAATACGATCCATCCATGTCTGGAACAGATGGTGTGCATGTGCAGTTTTTGTTTCAGAAAAAGGTAGAAGCATTTGCTTCTTTGACATAATCAGTGTACTTCACCAAATGCCAGTTTTGAGGTGAATAGTTTGCACAAAGGCCCTGGGATAGATTGGCAACCTGTCCAGGGTGTTTACCCGCCTCTCACCCTCTGAGAGCTGCAAAAACCGTGACCTGAATAAGTGGTTAAGAAAATGGATGGACTGATGGATAGTTTACACAAATTTTATAGAAACTTGAGAAACACTAAAAGGGCAGACTTCAAGTTGTGTGAGCTGAGCTATTCTTCTAAAAAAAAAAACAAATAAAAAAACAGAAAGTCAGACACTAACAGAGAGAAGAACATCACAACAGAATAAGCAATGACGGAGAAAAGAGAGCATAATGGCTAGAGACTTTTCATTTTGATGAGACGAGCTGCAGAGAGGAGACAGAAAAACAGAACAGAAAACAAAGTGACAGAAAGCAAGCGAGTCGTTTCAGGTTTCTCGATGAGGACACGGCCAGGGCAAAGCTGCTCTGCTAGATTAGCCGGCGTTGGAGTTTTCGCCCCTGCACGTCTGAAGAGAGCCAAGTAAAACTCATCCCTGAGCCTGGCGTCCTGCCCCCCAACAAATAAACCTCATAATGGAACTCTATCGGGCTCCAAGTGGGAACATTCATTTTCATTACCGAAGGTTTATCTATCCCCGCATGCTCTAACGCCGCAGTGCAGGGGTACGCTCAGGTACTGTAGCAGATCAGAAACTGGGGTTGAAGGAAAAGACTAAAAATAAGTGAGAGAGGAGGCGGGGAAGTGGGAGGACAGGTAAGGGGTGCTGGCTCATCTCTCAACAAGCGTTTTCTTTGTTTTTCCTCTGTTAAAGCTGTTTTCCACTCCACATGTGATATTCATCTTAATCACAGGACGTGAAAGCATAATTTCATTTTTTCTTTTTTTTTTGGGTCAGGCAGATGGTACCTTTGTTGAGGAGATTAATCACCATGCTGCATAACATTAATAAAAGCAAATATTTGAAAGGAAAATGCAATTTGCTTCAAGTGCACAGCTAGTGTAAATAGGTGAGTCAGGGCCAGAGAAGGCAGATAGCCCGTGGGTGGATCATAATTTATTCTCTCTGTAGCGCCTGTTGAGCCTTAAGCTGGCAGAGCAAAGCAGACAGGGAGACTAATGGGCATTCAACCACCTGGCAGCAAACCTGGGATCACAGAGCACAGCAGGCCAAGAGAGGCTGCACAGTGTTAAGTTTTGTTCATGTTTCGGTCTTATTTTAATTTTTTTTTCCCTTCCGAGACATTTCTGAAGTTGGTAGAACATTTATGTTCACATCCTTGCAGTATAGTTTGTATTTGTATGCATATTTGCACATAAATTCTTCTGCTTATTTTCTACTTAAATGATAAAAAAGCACATTTCTTTCACTATGAAAGCAATTACTCTTTCTTTAATTCATAACGTAGGAAGAATTGGTGACTGATATACAGAGATCTGTTGTTCTGAACAGATTAGGGTGAAACCTATCCCAAAGTTTTCCGGGTGCATAAAAGCGACGCTTTTTTTCAAGACTGCACATCAAAAAAAAAGTTACTTTAAAGTTATTTTTCTATTTTTAATTTTATGCTGACAACATCAGCCCTCTAAGCTCTTCAAGTAAAAATAGCCAGCATTCAAAGCTTTTGTCTTTTGTGATGTGCAGATCTTTTTAAGAAGCACCACAAACACAGTGTCTTACTTTTTCACAGATGGGAGATCAATGGCACAGCTTTTCATCAGTTCAGCAGCTGCAAATTGATAATGTGATATTCTATCAAAACATCATCCCTATCGATGTCCTCTGTCCATGAAATTACAATGTGAAACACAGGTGACATCAGGAAGCAGTACACAAGTGCCGATCATGGAGTCATGCCAGACAAATTGCCATCGGCGAGACGGGTGGTAATTTTGCTGAAATTTGGAACATATCAGGGAAATGAAAGAAGAAGAGCAGCACCTGAGCAGCACCCTGGAGACACAGAGGGCCTATCACTTCAAAGATGAGTGCTTTTAGGAAGATTTTCCATTCCCGTTATGCCATATGGAGAGACAGAAGATAGGGCAAAACAATCTACACCTTTATTACTGGGTGGTTATGAAAAGGAATATAAAGGCCAGAAAGCGAACATGGATGGAATGGATCCAGAGGAGTGCTCGCTGCAACAGCACTCTGTGTGTCGGTCTCTGGCTTTCATGTGTATGCTAATAGCAGTAAAGGGAAATAA
The DNA here is from genome assembly GCA_015106755.1 of Etia nguti. Taxonomy (NCBI): domain Eukaryota; kingdom Metazoa; phylum Chordata; class Actinopteri; order Cichliformes; family Cichlidae; genus Etia; species Etia nguti. The sequence continues at coordinate 24,327 of VUQG01006200.1, read as the reverse complement.
AGAAACCTTTACCATGAATAAAAGTAACTATGTGTATAATCCATCTGTCATTGTTAACTGGTAAAGGTCAGGATATTTTTGTACTGCTGGTTACTTGTGATTTCCACACAAAGTTTTTTTTCCTTAGACTATTTTAATGCACTGCAATTTAAGCCCTTAACTTGGACCCCCTGGTGTAATAACACTTGTTTGATGAACTGAAAGTGACACAGAACTACAAATGAATATGCACTTATAACAAAGTCAAGAATTATTTCTGCTTTTGCACATTATACTCTGGTAATGCTACTAGAAATGGTTTACACTATTTGAACTGTCTATGTGCTTTCAAACTGAATATAACATGGCTAATGAATGCACATCAAATGTTTAACCTGAGAGGCAGAATTATGGCTGTTAATTGATGGTTAAGTTTGTTGTATGGCTAGGTAGTTCGGTAAAAAAATGTATTGGGGTAAAAATCAAAACTATTTGCAAGTGAAATTAAGTCAAAGTTTAAAGAACAAAAATAGAAATACTCAAGCAAAATGTGTTTTAATTTAAACAAAAGTAAAATACAACCAGAATTCCAAGAAAGCTGAAATGCTGTGTAAAATGTAGATACGAAATGATTAGCAAATCTCTTAAAGATTTTTTTATTATCATTATTTGTAATGGAACATAGAAAACATGAACTGTTTAAACTGTGAAAATTTAACATTTATCAATTTAGTTTGGATATGGCCATATTTACCCCAGTAAAGTATCCAGTGTCCACAGCCACTCATGCACCCCCACACCATCAGAAATGCAGGTACGGTGCAGGCTTTTTAATGGAGTGCTGATATCATACAGAAGACGTTGTATCCATGTTTTCCAAAAAGAATTTCAGGCCTTTAGCTTTCAATTACTAATTAATTACATAAATCAAGTTGCTATTTTTTTTTTATTTTTGCAATGATAACCAACCAAAGAGCAGCAATCTCATACATTTCCTTTCTTTTACTGACATTTTGGAATTATGTCAGGGATGAACAAACAAAACTAAATATGAATACCTGTACCACATATGGTTTTTTTTTTAAAAGAAAAAAAGAAAAGAAAAAAAGAACATTGGAAGCTGCCTCTGCAACACCTGTGCTGGCTTTAGAGATGGTGTTTACCTCATTTTAAGGCTGACAGCTCATCAAAATGAGTCACAAGATGCACCTCCAGACGAAAAAGCCACGGCTGCTTTCATTCAAAACATCTGAAGCTGAGATCAAAGAATGCAAAACATTGGGTATTCATTCAAATTCCGAAGCGTGCTGATGTTTAAATGATTTTTTTTTTTTCTTCTTTTTTTGAACATCAGTTCGGGCAGTTTTGGAACATCGAATGAATGCACTTTCAGACCATATTATCTCATAGGTGTTGATTTTACAACTAAAACTGTTTTATCAATATGAGAGGTAGGCATGTGAAGATGAAGACTCTCCAGGATGTGCACAGCCTCTTGCTTGATGATATGATAGGCTCTATTACAACCCCAGGATTGTGGGTGGGGTCGGGATAAGGACAGGATGGATAGATGGATAGATGGGTGGATCTCAGGTGTTTCATATCAAAGTTAATTGTAACTCATGGGAAGGAGGACATCCGGCATAGTATTTTAGTGCTTTATAAGTGGGTGGCCTCTAATAGTAACAACAAAGTTTCCTGCTCTGAATTATTTTATATAATGACTGATTGCGGGGCTCGAGAATTGAAAGATGAAAGGACAATGTGATTAAATGAGTTTGTCTGTGAATTCACCTGTTGAATCCGTCTGGGTCTAACATTGATTGCTTCAAAGAATACAGCCCAGATTGAAACTGCAGTTTAATTTGAGTTGATTATTTGCCCATGACATGGCTGTATTTGTACTGGTAGGCCTCTCCCTGTTGCCTTTGAGGTCCTCAAAACAAAGAGATTGTAATGGCACACTGGATTCTCATGGCAAATCAGAAGATCCAATCAAATTAGTGTCTGGGAAAAGATACGCTTCAACAGTATCACTGTAATTAGGATTTTCTTATATTTTTCAAGCATCAGTACTGGCAATTGTTTAAGATGTAGAGATTTTTTTTCTCACCTTTTTTCAGTATCCATTCAGTGTTCTTCTTTCAGTTGCTCCCTTTAGGAGTCCTCACGTCTCATATGCCTCCATTTCACCATATTCCTAGTCTCGCCTCCTATCACACCAACCCTCTGTTGTCCTGCTTCACTAAATCCATCAAACATCTCGGCGGTCTTCCTCTTTTCTCCATTGTCTGCCAGCGCTGCCTTCAGCATCCTTTGTCCAGTATATCCACTACGCCTCCTTTGCACACGTCCAAACAGTCTCAGCCTTGCCTCTCTAACTTTGTGTGCTCAACCTCAGCTGTCCCTCTGATGTACTCATTTCTAATCCTGTCCATCCTGGTCAAACCCCGTGAAATCTTAGCATCTTCATCCACCACATCCAGCTCAGCCTCCTGTATTTTTACTGGTCCAAGTTTGTTTTCGTTTTGTTTTTTAAACTCTGCTCTGGTAAAATCAGCTTCTTAAATCAAGTAAAAAAGAAAAAGTACAGGATACGAAATGTACTCAACAGTCTTGGTCAAGTTACTCGAAAAAAGTAATTAGTTACTAATTACTGATTACTTCTCATATTCATCTTGAAAATAAGTAATCCCGTTACTTTACTGATTACTTATTTTCAAAAGTAATTACCTATTAATTAGTTACTTAGTTACTTTCTAAAAACATGATACACAACCTGAATACGTAATAAAGCAATAGACCTTTTTTTCTGCATAATCCATCATGTAAAATTAAATCAAATGAAAAAGTCTTTTTAAAACTTGTTTTATTAGTTTTAATCTTTTAACTTTATTCACATTGCATTAAGCAAAACTAAATTATATGCAACAGTCTTTGACTTGCAGAAATTTGTTGAACATTTAAACCTATTTTCTGTATATTCCAGCATATCAAATAAAATAATTTTTTGTGTTTACACTCACTCTTTCAAATTGATGCAAGTAAAACACAGCAAAAAATAAATAAAATCAAAGACTCAGCAGCACTACGTCCTGTCGTTCTTAAGTCTATTTCCACCTGTTTAGCAGGAGTGGGGTCGGTGGAGGTTTACCCGGTGCCCCAGCAGTCATGTCAGTGGGGGGATCGGGGGTTTCTCTGTGAATTTCACATTCCCGTGGCAGTGTGCTAGGTGCTTGCACAGATTTGAAGTTTAATTATTTGCTGTAGAAAGACGTTTTTTTCCCACGCAGAGTGTACAGCTGATGTTAATGTTTTTGTCACTTTTTACGGACTAAAACTAAAGTAATGTCAGTACTTCCACGCTTTAAACACTGCATGGTCGTACTCTCTCCCACACTCTATATTATCCATTATTGATCTACACACGTCTGTTGCCGCCACAGATGTCGCATGCTCCTACGTCATTGTCATGAGACACTCTCACAAACAAAATCACGGTTTAGTAACGCAGCATGCTTACAGGAAAGTAACAATAATCTAATTACTTTTTTGCAATAGTAATCCCTTGCTTTACTCGTTACTTGAAAAAAGTAATTGGATTACAGTAACGCGTTACTTGTAATGCTTTACTTCCCCTCTCTGGTACTCAAAGTTTAAAGTAAAAAAATGTTATTTGAAGCCTTTTTTTCTTTGCCATGCTAACTGCACTTCATGCAATATTAATCACTTTCAAACTAAAGTGTAATTTTTCTAGTCTAATCTAATGAATTCTAATTCATAATAAACATTGTCTCTACCATTCGATGACAGTAGATGGTTGACCTTCTCTGAGCCTGGTTCTGCCATAGGTTTCTTCCACTGGAGGTTTCTTCCTATTAAAAGGGAGTTTTTCCTTCCCACTGTCGCCAAGTGCTTGCTCAAAGGGGGTCGTTTGATTGTTGGGGTTTTCTCTGTATTGTTGTAGAGTCTTTACCTCACAGTATAAAGCACCTTGAGGCAACTGTTGTTGTGATTTGCTACTAGATAAATAAAATTGGATTGAAAATTGAACTGAATAACATCTGTGATGTTGAATACAAGCACAAAAAAATCAATTAAAAAGACTAGTATGGAGGCATGGGACACACGACACAGGAGCTCTAGTTTCACACTCCAACTTTATTCACCTCCAAACATGAACTGAGCATATTGCGCCCAAACACAGCAGAACCCTTCCTTCCAGCTTGGGTGTGAGTGGAGCCCTCTAGCGGGTCGCCACACTAGCTCTATTTGCTATTGGATGACCTTGGGTGACTTTGCCTCCACAACTAAACAGACAAGTGAGTATAGTCGATTTAGTTCAATTCAATTCATTCATTTACAACAACAGTCACCTTAAGGTGCTTTATATTGTTAGATAAATGCACTACAATAATAATATTCAGGGGCTAAAGTTGGGTTTGGCAGATGAGGGAACCCTATGATCAGTTGTAATGGTACAGTGTGGACAGAAAAATCTCTTGGAAATAAGCCACAGTAATTTCTATTGTGAGCACAGCAGATTTTATGTAAAGACTGTGAGGTGGAATTTAATGATTACATTTAATTTCATGTCTGCTGCCCCAACATTGTAACCAAAGCCACTTCACAACTGTCCAGCATAGTGCAGGAAGCTTCTAAACAATACTGCAAACTAAGTGGGGTTTAACCTGTGTAAACAACATAGTGTTTTAATGCAACCTTTGAATGACAGAAATTAAGTATACTTTAATCAGTTTTTGCAGTATGTTTCACAATATGAAGAAACATAACTTCAGCAGCACATTATGTGTAGATCCAATATCTGTTGCATCTGTTCTATTCTGCATGGAGTTCAAAAAGCTCTAAGATAAAGCTTACATGTAAAGTTCTCATTTATGTTTCTAGTTTATCAGATGTGGTCCACTTTAACCTCTGAAGATATACATAATAATGCATAAATTATGTGTTTTTTGCCTCTTTGTGTGCAGATATGAGTACAGATATTTGTATAAAATGTGTGTAGTAAAATTAAAAAGTAAAAAAAGAAAAAGAAAAAAGTGTTCAAACCCAGAATGATTACATGGCTCTACAATCTTTTGTATTCCTTTGTGTCAGTATGCCACATATAGTGGTTGAAATGTGTGTGCAAAGCAGATAAGTGCAGGTGATCCTGGAGGGAGTAGCTGGAGTAGAAATGCATAGTCTTTGGCCTCACTTCCTTAGGTTTAGTCACCTCAGGTCTAGTCACCAGTTAACCTAACATGCATGTCTTTGGACTGTGGGAAGAAGCCAGAGTACACACAAGCAAAGGTATAATAGGTAAACTCCGCATATGAATGCCCCAAGCAGTGGCAGTGCTGTTTATGTTTTTCATTTGAATTAAATAGTGCTTTATCTCCACAGCAACACTGCGCTGTAGTCCTTGGATTATGTTGGATGTGAAGAGTGAGATGTTTGCTCAGCCACTAAAACTGATTATCAGAAGGGACATTCAATAACCACTGCACTGGTTAATGCTCCCAGTAGAAAAATACAACCTATTCCTGCATGATGTCTTCAGAGAGATATACAGAATAGATATACGGACACACAGAATACACAGATGGACAGATCTGGATGACAGGAAATTACAGATAGAGAACAAATAACCAGCAGAACAAGCAACACAATACACAAAACAGTGGGGAGGAACTGAGATCAATAAACAATATGCTGAAAAAGGAAGTAAAATTCAGATCTGATGCATGGTCTCTATAAATGCAGGGAGAAATGCAGTGACAAAATATTAAAGAGTGCACAGTGACCTGTGTGGCACAGTGGTGCAACAGAGCACCATCACCTCACTGACTGCAGACTTTCTTTGTGGAGTTTATATGTTTTGCCTGTGATTGTTGGTTATGTGGAGATTCGAAATTGCTCATAGGTGTGAAAGTGAGCGTGAATAATTGTTTCTGTGGTGGCTCAATGATACTAGTGACCTGTCCAAGGTATACATCACCTCTTGTCATGACAGCTAGGATAGGCGTGTGTGTTGTACTGCTCATTATGGAAATGATGTATCTACTGTATGTTAAAATGTACAAAGCAGTTAGCAAGCAGTTAGACCTTAAGGACAGTTTCTAACTTCTTAAAACACTAATTTGTTTTCACCTAGAGTGCTATAAAAAAGTATTTACCCACTTCTTCTTTTTATTTTTCTTTCCATATTTGCAATTTTAATATTAGACAAACATAAACTGATTGAATACATTCCTGTTTTTAAATGATGATTTCATTTATTACTGGAAAAAAAGCTATTCAAATCTACCAGCCTACCAAAATTACTCCAAAGCACATCAATGACTCATCCAGGTGATCAAAAAAGAACCCAGAGTAACATCTTAAGAACTGGAGGCCTCACTTCCATTCATGATTCAACAATAAGAAAGAGACTGGGCCAGAATGGCATCCATGGGAGAGTTCCAAGGCAAAAACAACTGCTGACCAAAAAGAACACAAACGCTCATGGCATATTTGCCAAAAAACATCGTGATGATCCCCAAGATCCAAAATACTCTGTGGACGGGCAAGAGAAAAGTTCAGCTTTCTGGAAGGCTTGAGTCCCATTACATCTGGCACAGAACTAACACAGCCTAGCATGTCTGGCCATCAGTGTGTGCCCTGAAGGTCAAGCATATGTGGGTTATGCAGCAGGACAATGATCTGGAATGATTGGTTTAAAAAAAAAATGAAGGTGTTGGAGTGGCCTAGTCAAAGTCAAATCAGTTTGAGATGTTTTGGCATGACCTGAAATAGACCGCTCAGGCTCAAAAACCTTCCAGTGCAACTGAATCAAAAGAATCCTGCGAAGAAGAGTGCGCCAACATTTATCCACAGTGATGTGAAAGACTCATTGCCAGTTATCACAAAGACTTGCTTGCAATTCTTGTTGCCAAGGTTGGCACAACCTGTTATTACGTTTCGGAAGCAATTAGTTTTTCACACAGGATCAGGCGAGTTTGGAGTTTGAACAATAACTTGTCATAATTCCATATAATCATGTATTTTTTCTGACAGACGACAACAAAAAAGCATAAAGGAGACTTGAAAGTTTATTGATATTGTGCTAAACATATAATCAAACATGCAGGACATGCACCTCAAATCCTCTTAACATTTTAATTTGACACACTTGAGCCTGAAGTGTGTGTTTGGGCTTCTTACCGCATGTCTTTCAGCAGACGGCATCCTCTCATCCTCATTGATTAACTCGTCAGACCGGCCAGCTGTGTTTCACCAGAGATAATGTTTTAATTAACGGACTTCAATATCTAATTAAGATTAGATGTAGATGCTTTATAGAGGTCATTTAAATGAAGGCAGACAGGCCAGCATGGGAAGGTCTGGGCTGATGATGGGATCAATATGCTGGGAGTACCTGCCTGTGGTCCTGAGGTACTTTGAAAGGAACAGTTCACTGCCATGTTTTAGCAAGGCCTCTAAGTCAGGGTGAGTGAACACAAGTGGTGACACTTTATGGTTAGTTTAAGGGCATTTCAATGCTGTTCCGCAGATATAACCACGAAATTAAAGTCCACAAACAGTGCAGCTAGATTTATAGTAAATATAGGAATATTATGTGATTTCTTTATGTTCAAATAATGGGGGACAAATATTCCTTTTGTAAGAGAAATACCAGTTGTTAGTCTTATTATTTAGATTATTTTGATTCAAAAATATATCTATATAACACTGTCCTGACAGTGTTACTGGTAGAACATTCAATTAATTTCCAAAACGCAACAACTTCAGAATATGCACATTAAATATGACTAAAAATCATTATATTTTTACCATTGTGAGGATAGATGATCACCAACTACAACTGCTCATTGACACCTTACATCATTAGAGGACACAAACCATTCACTTGTAAGAAAAGCACGCCGAGCATATTTTCCTTCAAGCAGGATTTCTAGGACACTATGGAAACTGAGTGCATTGTGCCAGCATGTTAAGTAGAGCAACACCAAGAAAGATGGATGGCGTAAAGACTTTTCATAATATTCCAATAGATGAACCTTTTGGTGCTTTTCACCTCACCAGTTGCAATCAATAGAAGGCAATTTCACAGGTGCTCATTATGTAGTTCAGGTTTCTCCAAGGTCTAAGCTTTCTGGTTACTGTCATTCATTTGACTTAAATATCAAGATTAGTGTAGCAGTTTAGCTTGACTTTGTTTACATTTTAAAACAAAAAAAGCATCAAAATTTCATTTACTACATTTTTAAGGAAAACCTAAAAGAAAATATTACAATGCAACATATTTTTAAGCCAATTCGTGTATTCATACAATTCGGAGCATTCCAAAAACTGTATTTTCTGATAATTTCTGCTTAAATCAAACTGCAATATCTTTCATCCAACCTGACTTTTTTTCGAAGAGGTTCAGCAGCAGCAGGACTACAACATTCCCACACTTGTTTTTTTAGAGAGGACATTCATTATTTGCAAAGTCAAAAGAGGTCACTAGTCAAAAAAAAAAAAAACCTAAAAAAAACACTGCAGACACACTTGCAAACACTTGCTGCATTCGAATAAACAATGTTTTAATTTTGTCTCTTGAGGACAGTCTTGGTTTATAATTGCGGTCTATGTTATCACGTAAATACAAATAGGTGCAAAGTTTCAGCTTGACTCAAAAGATGATTTGAAACGACCTGGTTCATTAATTTCTGGGGCAACAGGACAAATGTATCTCGGAGATGAGAGGGTAAAGGTCAGCATGTTCCATTCTTTCAGCCTAATGAGTGGTCAGACCTCCACAAGGTGACTTCGATTCATCACCACTGGACTTCATTCCTCTTTTTTTCCATCTTTTCTTTTCACTTTGCTCTTTCTGCCATAATGTCCTCTATGTCTCCTCTGCATGGGTTAGCTTAAGTCATACACTCAAAGCTTTAAAGACACAGCTCTAATTAAAACCAATGTTTACAAACCTTTGCTAATCCATACACTATTGTAGCGTATTAGAACTCTCGTCATTGATTAGAAAGGCTGATTCAAAGAGGAAAGGCAAACTCATTAGAGGGGAATTGAAAGATTCCCTTTGTTGATGACCTGGGCGTAAACTTTAACCTGTTTGTTTACTTGACTGGAAATATAATTTTTTTAATGGCACCAAAATAAAGGTGAAATAACAGATGGCAGATCACCAGACAGACAGCTGTACAGAGCCCTCTGTGTATAACCGGGGAGGGAAAACAGCTTTCACATAAGGTAGCTGAAAATATTTTCATTTAAGGTCAGGAAGAAGGAAGTGATTACAAAAATTAATAATAGGAAAATAAAAGCTTCAGTTAATACTTAGGCTCAGAGTTAAATATCCAAACCACCGTTAGATGAATTGCTGTAAAAACATCTATGTTTTTTTCCCAGAGGGGAAAATGCTAAATGTGTTGGATTCCTGATTAATGCTACTAACTAAAGGGTTCATTCAGTCATCCATGTAGAATTGTATGAGTTACAGTAGAGTTAAAATGTCTCGAGTCATCCCTGTATATATTGCTTCCAATGAGCCAGACTTCTTTGTACTTGGCCATTTTCTGAATCACTGAAGTATTAAAAAAAGACTCCTAACTTGAGGGATGAACCAGAGCTGTGCCTACTCATAACAGACAATTTAGCAATGTAACAATTTTAAATTATATCATTAGAAACTAAGTTACTAGCACCCTGTTGCAAAATCACATTTTATGACGAGCATAAAATTGAAATTTTGCACCAAGGAATTGCTAATTGCAATTTGATTCCCAAACTGCAATTAGCTGAAAACTTGGGATATCTCACCCTGGTGTGCAGCGTTATTAAAAAAAACTTAAGAAACTGGACAAGTGAAGGACAAAGGACGAACTATGAAAAGTCTACAAAAGATAAAAAGTTCCTGAAAGTTGTTCTTAAGAAATAGGAAAAGGTCCTGACACAGGACTTGATGCATTCATTCCTTCAGTTGATCCATCTACTGTTCACTGAAGCTTCATCAGAAATGGTCTCACCAGAAGGGTGGCTGTCAACAAGTCATTCTTAAGAATAGCAAACAGAAAGAAAAGGCTGAAGTAAGCCTAATTACGCAAGAACTGGCCACTAGTAACAGGTTCATTGGAGTAATGAATCCAAATTTGAAATTTGGGAATCTTTATGGGACTGCCCCAGTGCATCGCAGCCTAAATCAGGTCAAGAAGCAGGCCTCTGCTGTTACCTGGAGTAGAGTAAAAATGAAGATGTCTACCTAAACAAGTGAGGAACGGTCATGCTGTTTGGTAGGACATGCCCCACCTTTCGCTCTTTTACAGTTGTCTGTCATGTCTCTCATACATTTTAAAGCACTGGGTTTTATTGTCACATCCCCATTTTCACTTTGTTTCTGACATCACTGCCATTTTACCAAAAAAGTCATATTATGATCTTTACAGAAGTTAAAGGAAAAAGAAAATTGAAAATTCAAGCCGAGCTCTTGTTTACACTCCCAAAAGCCTATAAATCAGACTCCAACAAGTTGTTTTTTTACCTTTTTAAATTTAGTCCCTGATTTCAAAGGACACATCATAAGTCTTTTAAACTGAATGAATGAAGTAGATGATACTTTGATATTCAAAAGGAAATTGTTTGTTTGTCTGTTCAGCATGAGGAAAATAAACTGGTCAGCAAATTAACACAAGGTAGTTTTGTGGTATGTATCTTCACCAAGCCCAAAGACAACTGAAGACGCTCTATAATTAAACAGCCCCAAGACTTAATTTATTTCCTTCTTTGGGGGCAAATTTATTTGTACCAGAGGCAGAGGATTTTTGTGGTTGCTTGCAAGCAGAGACCTGCTTTTGAAAACAGAAAAGAGAGAAATTCTTGCCTCATGCTGAGAAAGTGAGGAAAAATGTCCCAGTCTACTATTCCCCTGTGTGGTCATTGATCTGTAGGCTCTGATTCAAGCTCAGTATTAAATCACCCTGGGGTCCGGAGCCAACCTGTTCTCCCTACTCCTTTCTTCAGACCAGCACCAAAGATAATGGAAAGCGTATTGCGCCAGGAGTGCCATGGGGCCCCAATCTCGCCTTTAGCTTTCTTTTTTTAATCCCATCTTTCCTCTCACTTTTCCTGCACCACTTTCTTCACCTCTGCTTCTCTTTGGCCTTTTCTTCTTTCTCCCCTTAAATATCTGTCTTCTTCCTATAACACATTGTAAAGGAATCTTTTGTATAGCCCTGATGGAAAGACTACTCTCAAACAAAGACGGCTCACATTGTGGAACAGGAACAACAAATAGGATCTTTTGTGGGCACTCTGAAGGCGCTCTTTCATCACCAACAGACACAGAGACAGAAAAGAAAGAAGACGAGTGAAAGAAGGTGAGTTTGAGTCAGATTTATCCTTTGCAAAACTTAGAGCTTTCAAAAGAAAGTTAACCGTGTGTTCTTTTAAGCCTCTGCAGTTTAACATCAGGATTCATATTAAGTGGGCTTAGTTTGATTCTACAACAGTAACACCACAGGCATTCAATCCTGGGTAGTTTGATAATGACACTTAACTAGCTTGTATTTTGTCACTCATTTATTCTGGCATTGTGTTCATGCTAGTCAATTTCTGAATGGGAGGATGTGGATTAATGGATGACCTGGCTGTCCCTCGGGTAATTTCCACCTGGCTAGGATGCTCAAGTGGTCGATAGGAGCACTTAAATCCCTGTTTTTCATATTGGTTTAATCTATTTAATTTCAATTTAAGAGTATCTAAGAGGTTCATTCCTTCACTAATCTATTTGTCATTAACTTTTATTAATGAGTGACTTAAGATTTCAGACACTTACTAATTATGATCATATGTACATCATTATTAAATGTAGAAACACAGTGTTGACGTTTGTATTGTGGGAATGTTAACACAAATGCATCTGTGCTCAGGTCATTGGTAAGTCTAGGCAAACTATACTAGGTAAACTTCATTTCACCTTTATACCCGTCTCTGTCCCAGCGCCAGCAGTTACCAGCTACGTTCCTCTGAATGGTTGCTTTTTGAAAGGAGAAGGAGCATTTTCTTACTGTGCACCTTGGATATGAAACAATTTACAGAAAGACCTAAACTTAAAGACGCTGATATCTATTGGTGACTTGCAGTGAAGGAGACCTGTGGACCCCATACTGGTTACCTGGACTGTTTTCGGTAGGATAAATGTTTCTTCAATCATCCAAGTGACTTCTTCAGTCTCAGCTGACTGCATGTTTCCCCAACCTTATAAACAGTACATTTGCATAATGACTGAAACTAGCACCACTGACTAACATGAGGTCAGTTTCACAATCATTAATATGCAAATTATCATGACCAGTGATCAATGGCCATGAGCTTGCATCACGACACGAGACCTGAGGATATTTTTTCTTGAAAGGCTACTAATGCTTTTTGTTATGAGTATTTGTATATTGTATATTATGGTGTAGACTTGTGTTGTATTTGTGGCACTTCTGAGATGTTTTAAGCTTGTATAGCTGCTACCATTGCCAGATCTTATTTGTAAAAGAGATTTGATCTCAGCGAGAATTCCTGGTTAAAGAAAGGTATAAATAAATAAATATTTTTTCACTTGATGGTTATTGAGAGCAACCCTCAGTACCTGGACACCTGTATGTGGTAAAAATCAATTTTTTTATCTAATACCTAATTTTTGGCTTAAGTTATTCTGTTGTGGTGTCTTGTTGACATGCTTAATAAAGGTTAGGGTGTCATACTGTCTAAAGAGTCTTGGGTGTTTAAAGTGCACAGAAGTCTCAGCGCAAAATTTTATCTTGACTTCTAACAAGCAATGTGCCATAAATCTTGCTGACAGCTTTGTTGTTGATAATTGCAGCTTTTGGTGTGTGAACCTGGAGCCGACCAGCAGCTCCCGACTCGCCCGGTTCCCTGAGCCACATGGGAAATTTCTCTGAAAATTTCCACAACACTTCAGTGATATGCAACTGGTTGACTGCAGTCACACAAAATTATTATACTTCTGTGAACGCACTGTTAGTGAACAGACCATGCTTTATTCAAGACTCCTTGTCACTGCCTAATAATGAATGGCCAGCTTTCCCCATGCAAGTTAACAGGAAAGAAAAAAAAGAAAAAGAGACACTAGCATATGAATGACTCTCTACATTTTTTTTTCTCCAAAATATGTGATTATAACCAACTGAGGTTTGGTTGTTCTGCTGCTAATTAATTTTGCCTTTGCACCTGCTGATTACTCGCAACGTTAAATGTCACACATTAAACTATAAATGTGCTCACATGATAATAAAGTGTACTATTTGAATCGGTCCAGTAAGGGACTTCACGATTGCCTCATATCCTATTAATCTCAAATGCACAGGTAGGCAATTTTATTCATGCAAAGCAATGATAGACCACGGCACTAACAATAGAACCTACTGTACAGAGAGATAATCGCACAATGTGATTGTATTTAGTGACTATCGGTGGAAAAAATATGGCTGTAAAGGTTTTGAAAAATGAGCTTTGATTACATGAAAATGATATTGTTAAGTTGCCCATGCTCATGAGGTGATTTTTTTTTTACCCACACCTGAAACACAGCAAATGATACGATTTCACTTTAATAAGCATCATATTTATACTTGCATACTATTACACTATACATGTGTTGTTTTTAAATATTTTATAATCCAATGAGATTTTCTTTTTTTAGAAATCAAATGCTTTACATGTTCTTACATGAAACTGTTGGCATGGTTTTAATGTTCTGAATAATATGATAGTGCTTTCCTTCACTCTGCTTGATATTCTTGAATTCTTTTTTTAACTATTGCTTTCCTAAAATCATGCAAAAACAAAGGCATACTCCTCAATGATAACATCATATTTGTAATGCATATGTCTGCGTGTGTATTTGTTTGCACTTCAGAGAAACAGAGCTTTGTGTTGACGATCTTTGTGGCTGACCAAGCCGAAGGTCAGAGTGCTGTAACCTGCAGAAACACAATCTCACACACAGACGCTGTAAATTTCTCTACCACAGGAGAGACAGGGTAGCTTGTTTCTTTGCACTGCTGCTCTTTGATGCAGGGGGGCTCATGACACGGTGGGGCAGAGAGAACAAAACTGTCTGCATTCACCTTCACCCTGTGCACAAAACATTTTCAACACTTAATTTTCTCTAGTCTTTTCTCCCTTTTTACATTTCTAAAACAGTCTTTGCATGTGTCACTGCACTTTTACACAAGAATGCACAAGTACACAAACACAGCACAAGGACAAAGTACAGCTGCAGCACAGAAAGGTGAGCATAGTCATAAAATAACTCAGCTGGTTCTCACATAATTACTGTGAACAGATGGTTTAACTCTACGTGGATGCACCTTACGTAAACATATATAACTACTGTTATGTATGTCTAAAATCCCACATGCTGCGCATGACAATCTCTCTGTACATGCATGTAAACACCGAGTGAGTGGCAGTTTATCAGAACAATACTGACAAATACAGAACGACTCACTTAGCACCCAAAGCTTTGCAGTTTTACTCAGTGATCAAAGCTTTATATTTATAGCTCTAAATGCACTTGAACATAACTTTTCTCAGAGACAGCTGAACAATTTATCCTCAGTTTAGTGTTATGGGAGTGCTTTGACAACCAGTAACACAGCCAACTGTAAGCTCACTGAAAGAAACACATGAACTATCTGCTGTAGAATTAAAATACAAGTTAATTAAAAGTGAACTGCTTTTGATCGATGTTCAAGCACACACATATCACAAGAGTACTTGCATGAAGATCGGCCGAATTAAAGGATGAAAATGCAAGATGATAATTGCAATTAAGTCAGACTGGCTCTGGTTATTGTAACTGCTCTGCATTTGTGTATGTGTCAGCTTAGCCTTAAATGATGAGAACTGACTGAGAAATGCAGTTCCTTCAGAAATTTCCCTCTAGTCTATATGCTGTTTTCCTCAAATCCCTGCACATATAAAGGGATTCAAAAAGCCCAGGGGATAAGCAAGAACTTTTTAGTCGAGCTAAAACATTTGCAGACTCGTCAGTTTCACTCAGTTTACCATGAAACTAGGCCTATATAAGCACTGTTTATTGCATCATAGTTCCTTCTGTGGCTTTTACAGGTCTTTCTCTAAACTTTTAGCCTTGAGGTAATGTACTGTGCAATCACTGGTGACTGGAACTCCAATGACAAAAGAGTAAAAGCTATACTAATGATATACTACCTTTAGTTCAGTTAGATCGCAAATAAGAGTGGGCATACCAACAACACTCAATTTTATTCACAAATATGAATGTAGCAGGTGCTCTAAGCCTTTGCTCTAGCAGGAGGTAAAATACTCTATGTGGTCAGCTCTGGTTTCACAGCTTGGGTGATAATGATGATCCCACAACCCCTGTCTCCAGCTCCTGGCCACACAGTCATGATGGTGAGGAGATAATTTGGCTCCAGAGAGCAAGGGAGAGGGGAAGAGCTTCAGCCTTTCATCCTTTAGTGGTCACTTGAGAGAAAGAGTTGCTAAGATGACCACCATAGTTTAGTTATATCAGTCATTTCAATGGTTGACAGAGCACCAGGGTGTTGGTGAGGTAACAGAAACAGGCCAAACAGTAAAAAGAGTCAGTGAAGGAAATGGCAGGAAAGTGATGAGGCAATACAAAAAGGTTGAGAGGAGTGCAGAGACCACAAAGGAGACAAGTCAGAAGGTGTGTGAGGGAGAAAGAGGGATTGAGACAGCATGGTAAAAGCGGAGAATTAATGAGCAAGGACGAGTAAATGTGTGAGGGGCAAAGTGGAATAAGAGAAATGCAGGAATGAGGAAAAGGAAAAGGTCATCGAGTGAATTTTGTCCTCTGAAGAATTTCTGAGTGGTGTTAGGACTCATCTCCAGCATCATATAGCCTCTGATGGCTCCGCAAGTCAAAGGAACTCTGTGTCTGACCTAAGATGAGTTCACAGAATTTTTTCTTTTCATGTGTGCAATTTTTGTGCAATCCTCTCTGCCCTATTTTAATGCTTTTTTTTCCCCCCTGTGTATTTTTATGTGATGAAACAGATCTCAGTGTTTTCCAGTGAGCCTTAATGTAAAGTACTAATTACTGGTCTGAGTATTTCCTGCACAACCACCTCTGTGGTTTACAGAGATGGTATAGCTGTGCTTTCATGTCAATATGGAGCAAAATTTCAGAGAAACGTTTCCAACATCTTGTTGAATCCATATCACGAAGAATTAAAACAGTTCTGAAGGCAAAGGGAGTGCAGCCCAGTAAGTGTATCTGCCTTCATTAAGAGTACATAATAAAGTCTTCACTGTTTTGTGATACACTGATAAAAGTTTCCTTATAATGGCCATTTTCGAGTCTCCTACATATGTAAAGTTTATTTTTTTAGTATTAATCAATTTAAGTAATTTAAATGGTTTTAAAAGTTTAAATAAGTCAATGTTTACCATGGCGGACATTTTTGTGTAGGTACAGTCTATCGTTATGTTTGTAAGTTACTACTGATTTATTATTTCCTAATTGAATTCTAGTAACAAAGCAGATGTTTAGTGAAAATCTGATTTATTTCACAACTTTTTTTTTTTTTATTTGATGTAAGAAAAATCATTGTATCCAAAAAATGCTGCTGGCATCACTGACAGCAGTGCAACTGAGGAAAAACTCTCTGCTTGCCTCAGCTGTGAGTAATGGTTGCTGAATATGTTCACCCATGCTAACAGGTGAGTTTTGCATGTGTTAAAGATCGATAGAAAATCATGAGCTGTCAAGTGCAAGTGAATTCATAACTTATAACTTATATCCTTCACCAGTTCCAATGTCTAAGATGTATCAGAATATTTCACTGATGCATGTGCATTGTCACACACACACAGCAATTATTAACCTGTATATGTTTCTTAAAATAAACAAATTATTATAAATCCCACTTCCTTTGATTTTCAGATTCATCTCCCCCCCTGATAATAGACTGTTAAGTTTTCAGTGCGCCTCCGTTTCACGTTTCACATTCCACGGACGTCACTCATTCGTAACTTCACGGTCACAAAAATTTATATCCGTGACTGAATTTTGTTTGACTCACCATTAAATATGGAATGAAGAATTTGAAAAGCACCACAGGCCATAATTTTTGAGCATGCCAGCAAGTGCAGCTTAAATAGTGATAGCAGAAACCCAAAGGCTATAACTATACTCTCTTAATTTGATAAGCCATAGAAATTTAAGTGAAGACCGGTTTTTTTGTAGTCTGTAACCACAGCAGTTAGAGAGGTAGGGGAGCTGTCATGTGCGAGTGACTTCAGGATTGTGGCACAGACCTTAGGAGTGAGGTATCCAAGCGACTCATTAAGTGATTCACTGATTCACCGACCCAACCTATTTGTATCAGGTGTTTGTGTCTAACCAAACAGTTGTCATAAAGTTGGAAGGCAAGGTTTGCAGAGTCGCCCAGAGGTTTCATGGACAATATATACTTTTTATTTAACTGATTTATTTTCTTGGCAATATTCTAACTATATCTTCTAACTGATCAAAACAGTCTCTGCATATTTCTCAACCTAACATATATGCAGACACTATTAATACCAAATCAGAACCTAGGCCACAACATATCAAAAAGATTTCTTATACCCCGCAGCTGAATCAGTGGAAAAAGTGAATGACATCAACACATTACTCGACTTCTGGCAAATGTACTCTGGCTGCATGTTTATTTCTGCACTGATTTTAAAACTGAGTTTATATTTTTTGTAGTGTTATGGTATTAGTCTGAATACATTTTTTTACATAACGGCAGCAGGGTGGTGCAGTGGTTAGCACTGTCACTCACAGCAAAACTGTTCTGGATTTGAACCTGCCAGCCAGTTGGGAAGCTCACGATCCATTCTTATTTATATTCTCATTTTTAATTTGCTTTATTTGAATTGTTTTAATTACTTTTTAATTACTAGTCAAGTACTTTGTTGCTTTGCAAAGAAAAGTGCAGCATAAATAAAGTTTTTATTCCAACTTGTTGGATACTCTGGAAGATTGAGAGTGTCTCATTTTAGAACCGTGGTAGCACTCTCTCTATGTCACTTTGCGCTACCATGGTGAATTTGCTTCTATTTGTGCCTACTGGTGTGTGTCAAGTGAATTTGTATTCAGTTGTACCACAACGCACCTCAGCAGAGCAGGAACACAAACAGCCAGAATCAATCTGTTTGTGCAATCCTTCTCTTGGCAAGCTTTCTGAAGAGGGACCAAAGACAAAGAACAGCATTGTTAACCTGTCAGAAAATGTCTTTAAGTTAAGAGAAGCAGACATTTTTCAAATTAAACAAAAAAGATAATTAATCTGAATCTACTAATTGTGAATCAATTAGTAACCCAATGATCATTTCAATTAAAAGGCTTTGTTCCATTTTACTCAGAGGTTTGACATTTAAAAAAAAAAAATTAATTTTCTGACATCTTGACTGGGTCGATGCCGTCATTTTTTAGAGAGCAGATCTTATTCTGGAAAGGTGAATAACCCTTCTTATTGCATGGCACGATTCCCAAGCAGCATCTTCACGCTGTCGGCAAGTAAAAAGAGACGTTAAGATGTGAGGCTTCACTTGTTGTCAGAGGGGACCAATTTCAGGTAAAAATTCAAGGTAGTTGAATTTATAGATTTTTCCTTATCACTACTCAGGGTGGAGATATTGGTTTGGCATTTTCTATCCACTCTGGAAGCATGTCATCTCCTTTTCATGGAGTTTATACTGGATGTGTTGGT